>OVAU01003705.1:0-10631 GCA_900406315.1 Biscutella laevigata subsp. laevigata
CGTAATTGCGATTACTTTCAGCCACTAGAGAGGTATTTTACCCACAATGTTCTGAATAATATATAAAATTACAAATATATGAGCCAAAAATTACTCATGTCGTTGTTGTTGAAATATATAGCATGTTCGAAGCTCAGATTCGTTTCACGTATCCGGGTCTAACTGAAGATGAAGTTACATAAAAAACAGACGCATAATTTCCTACATGGGTTAAAACATATGTAAGAATATAATGTATATATGTGGGCCTTTTTCGTAATCATTTCTAAATTATATGTCAAACAACATGTGCTTACGAGAAGAGGGACACACAAACAGTTCCCAATGTGGATTAAAGAGTGAGTTCAAGGCCCCATGAACAAGGCAATGACGTGGTCCTTATATTATACGAGAGGATATTTGTTCCATACACGAAGTCACGACCATCGCAAGAAAACATATAACTAAGAAATATGTGTTAAAGGAGAAAATTATGCAGATTCATCTGATGAAGCAGATTTTTATGGAAACATTTCAGAAATCCTCCAGCTACAGTACGCGGGAATGGTGAATTTAAGGATCACACTTTTCAAATGTGAGTGGTATGACTCAGCTGTGGGTAAAGGAACGAGAAAGAGCAACGGGGGTGTTATCGACGTTCTTGCAATCGGAAAATATTACAAATATGATCATTTTATCTTAGGTAATTATTATATATTCTTTTTAGGTATTTTATAATAATTAAGTTCTAGTAATTAAAATTGTGTACATTTCAGCTTCTCAAGGCGGTCACGTATGTTATGTACCTTATTCGTGCACAAAACAACCAAGGCAATCCTGGCTCAATGTTATAAAAGTTAATCCCCGATGAAATATTTCTAGAGTATATAAAGACGTACTACCTCCTGTTTTGCAACAGGAAACATACGTTGATGTAGAAATAAATACGATTGAAGAGGTTATGGTGGATAATTTAGCTGATGCCTCAGGAGGAAGCGCGGATATTAATTTCGGCGATGAAGATGAGGAACCTGCTGTGAATTTATGTGTAATTTATCGACATCTAATGATGATGAACCATAAAATTAATTTGTAGACCTTTCTATATTTTAATATATTTAATGTGATTAAAGACGTCTTCGCTTTTTAAAAAAACCTATAACCACCTATAAACAAACAATTAACACAAGTAATTGTATAACCAAACAAATAACCGAATATATACAAGTAATTGTATAAAATTAACGAATTCGATAACATGGCACAATGGCTCTAAGACACCAAATTAGTCCTCCTTCCTATCACAGACCAGGGTTTGAGTTCCAATACTCGTTTTTGTTTTTTTTTTAAGTTTGTAGTCGCTCATGTGTTCGGAAATAATAAGCGTAGTCGCTCAAGTAGTCGTTCATGAGCGACCACATGCTATATCACACGGATCCTTGACGTGGCCTCTACGAAGGTAATGTATGTGGTCGCTCTTTTGGTCGCTCTTTTGCTACTACGAGAGCGACTACATAGAGTTTACCTCTCCAATCCCTTTGTGGTCGTTCCTGTGGTCGCTTAAGAGCGACTACATGAGCGACCACGTGATCGTTTTCATGTTAAATTCCGCATATAATTAAATTAGGTTAACTAAGGATACTATTTCTGTATTACATATCATTAAACCATCACTAAACTCGCGTATTCAACTCACGAAACAAAAAAAATACATTACCTTGCGAAATGTATAATTACTCAAACAATATCATGACACTTATCGAAAACCTTTACTCATTCCATATAACGATCATTTGATTAATGATCTTGCGTCGTTTAATTATTTTTATAACGCTGACACGTTTATAAGAGTTCAAGGGTGTTAAACTAACGACATCTCGGGTTTTTTTAATTTAGCCTTTCGTTTTCAAAAAATCAAAACCAAACAAATTTTAAACAAAACAAACCTTGGATATATACAAGTCATTGGAATCAATTAACGAATTAGTTACAATGGCACAATGGCAACATACCCCTTCCTTAGCACCTCTTTCAAACTATAGACCATGGTTCGATTCTACTCGATGTTGAATTTTTTTTAAAAATAATAATTGTGGTCGCTCTTGTGGTCGCAAAAGAACGACCACATGAGCGACCACAGGCTATATCACACGGATCCTTGACGTGGCCTCTACGAAGGTAATGTATGTGGTCGCTCTCTTGGTCGCTCTTTTGCTACTACGAGAGCGACTACATAGAGTTTACCTCTCCAATCCCTTTGTGGTCGCTCCTGTGGTCGCCTAAGAGCGACTACATGAGCGACCACGTGATCGTTTTCATGTTAAATTCCGCATATAATTAAATTAGGTTAAGTAAGGATACTATTTCTGTATTACATATCATTAAACCATCACTAAACTCGCGTATTCAACTCACGAAACAAAAAAAATACATTACCTTGCGAAATGTATAATTACTCAAACAATATCATGACACTTATCGAAAACCTTTACTCATTCCATATAACGATCATTTGATTAATGATCTTGCGTCGTTTAATTATTTTTATAACGCTGACACGTTTATAAGAGTTCAAGGGTGTTAAACTAACGACATCTCGGGTTTTTTTAATTTAGCCTTTCGTTTTCAAAAAATCAAAACCAAACAAATTTTAAACAAAACAAACCTTGGATATATACAAGTCATTGGAATCAATTAACGAATTAGTTACAATGGCACAATGGCAACATACCCCTTCCTTAGCACCTCTTTCAAACTATAGACCATGGTTCGATTCTACTCGATGTTGAATTTTTTTTAAAAATAATAATTGTGGTCGCTCTTGTGGTCGCAAAAGAACGACCACATGAGCGACCACAGGCTATATCACACGGATCCTTGACGTGGCCTCTACGAAGGTAATGTATGTGGTCGCTCTCTTGGTCGCTCTTTTGCTACTACGAGAGCGACTACATAGAGTTTACCTCTCCAATCCCTTTGTGGTCGCTCCTGTGGTCGCCTAAGAGCGACTACATGAGCGACCACGTGATCGTTTTCATGTTAAATTCCGCATATAATTAAATTAGGTTAAGTAAGGATACTATTTCTGTATTACATATCATTAAACCATCACTAAACTCGCGTTTTCAACTCACGAAAAAAAAAAAAAATACATTACCTTGTGAAATGTATAATTACTCAAACAATACCATGACACTTATCGATAACCTTTACTCATTCCATATAAAGATCATTCGATTAATGATCTTGCGTCCTTTAATTATTTTTATAACGCTGACACATTTATAAGAGTTCAAGGGTGTTAAACTAACGACATCTCGGGTTTTTTTAATATAGCCTTTCGTTTTTAGAAAATCAAAACCAAACAAATTTTAAACAAAACAAACCTTGGATATATACAAGTCATTAGAATCAATTAACGAATTAGTTACAATTGCACAATGGCAACATACCCCTTCCTTAGCACCTCTTTAAAACTGTAGACCATGGTTCGATTCTACTCAATGTCGGATTTTTTTTTAAAAAATATAAATGTGGTCGCTCTTGTGGTAAAAAAAGAGCAACCACATGAGCGACCATAGGCTATTTCACACAGATCGCTGACGTGGCTTCTTCGAAGAAAACCGTAGTCGCTCCGTAGTCACTTTTAAGCGACCCGGGAGCGACTATAGTCAATACGTTGAATGTATGGTAAAAATGCATAACAGAAACCAATTTTGATTTACTATAGTCACTCATGTAGTCGCTCTTTAGGGACCACTTGAGCGAATACCTTTAATAAAAATTTGAAATATTTGAACTAATACGAGTTAGGTTTAACTGTAGTCGCTCCTTGGTTGCTAAAGAGCGACCACGGGAGCGACTCCTTTAGGTTTTAATAAGAGCGACTACATAGCTATGTTACTTGTAGTCGCTTTTTCTTCATCTTCTTCATCGAGCAGTTCCTTCTCCTCCGCCATTCTCACGCGATTTTCCACGAAAAAACACCAAATTCTCTCATTTTTGTTGCGATTTTGAGCGGAAATGTCAGGAAACTCCAGTTCTAGTGGCAGAGCACGACGCGAAGGCAAAGGAATATGGAATTCACCTGGTGATGCGACGAGTTCCCACCGTTTGCACTGGATATCACGATCGTTCCCAACATCATACCATCGTCGGACTCCGATGGAACAGGCCCATATGCGGCGAGGCCGCGTCCGATGAGGCAGACACAACTGTTTAATCCGTCGCCAATCACCCATTTACCATTTACGGCGGCTCAAGCAATCCCGGGGATCAAACCGAAATTGACTTCTCCGGATCTGCGATACTCTCCTCCGAAATTCCTTATTTGCCGCCACAACAAACTCTGGTGAACGATGCTGCTCCTCCCGCCCTTCCGGAAAATCACGACCCCCCCCCCCCCCANAATTCCTTTAGACGTTTTACTATGAATGGAGGGTCGTGACAGATTAAAAACTCTCGATCCGGCGCTGATTGATGGCATATTATGGTAAATAATATTTTCTTCTCTGAATTATTTAAATTATTAGACGTGTATTTTAGATAGTTTAGAATAATTTTAGAATATTTAGGATAATTTTAGAATAATTTTTGAAATATTTTAGAAATTTAATAATAATTTTATAATATTTAGGATGATTTTAGATTGATTTTTGCAATTATTATAAAATTTTATTAGAATTGTTTATAATTTTTAGATAATTTTAATGATTTTATATTATTTAAATTGATTTTAGAATATTATAAATTGATTTTATGTCTAATTTTATTTTAAATGATTTTAATTTTTTTGCATGTTTGATCGTGACCAAAGAAAACTTGTTACTACGGTGTCGAATGTCCTAAATTACAAATTTGATGGACCATACTACAGCTGGACAGTAGTACCCTGACATGTCCAAGACCGGTTCTTCTACGCTTTCGTGGTAAGTAATAATCATTTAAATTAATTAAATTATTATTTAATATATTATTTCATATTTCTAAATTAATTTATTTTAATTGTAGCAACGCTATACTTGGGATCTGGTTTACACCGGACTAGTGTGCAAGGAGTTTGATTCGATCGCCCAACGTTGGTTGAAAGACAATGTGTCTCGGGCGAAGCAAAAAGGGAAACGTCCGAGATGGTGCAGCGAGGACATATGGAAGGAGATGTGCCTCCGTTGGGACACCGATGATTTCAGAGAGAGGAGCAGCAATGCTTATAACTCGCGGAACTCCGACCGTGACGGCCTCGGTCCCCACAAGCATTTGTCGGGTCAGAAATCTTTTCTGCGTCGCCAACAAGAATTGGTAAGTATCGCAAACATTTTTTCTCAAGTAAAATTATTACCTATAACTATTTACATGCTTTTCACTGTAGACACAAGAACTCGAAAAACTGGCCACTCTCTCTGATGTGTTCCACAAGACGCATACAAGGGCCGATGGAACGTTTGTTGATCTTAAGGCGAAGAAGGTGTACGAGACTTACTATAGGAACTTCCAGGCGAAGGTCAGTCAGCTGGATCTGGATCAAGCATCAGACGACACCTCCCAATCTGACCTCACTCAAGAGCAGATGAACGAATTGTTCATTCAGGTATTTAAATTTTAATCTTTTAAATTTATTCATCATATTTTTTATAAAAGCTAATATCAGTTTTATTTCCAGACTACTGTTGTTGATGAGCGAGGTCGCCCTTACGGGTTAGGGAGCCTTAGCAGGGTTTTGAAAAAGGCGGTGGCAGTACCCGACAACAAGGCTATTCTAGTTATGCGCATTTTCTAACAATGCAAGACGAGTTTCGAGCGACTCAACAGCGGATTGCAGACCAAGAAGCGCATAATGCCGCCGAGAAAGCTCGTCAAGATCATGTTGAGACTCGTTTGATGCAAGATAATCAAGCGACGCAGAACCAGTTGGTCGCGGTGATGGAGTTCCTGAAGACTTTGAGCCCGAACTAGCCTTCATCCTTGTTGACTCCACCGACAGCGAATCCGAGATCTAATTCAGCGGACTCAACGGGATTAAGGACGTACCATACCCCTCTGGAGAAGGAAGAACAGTTTCTTTTTTTTCGTTTTTATTTTAAAAATTTTAAACTATTTCCTTTTAATATTTATGTTTTAATATTATTTGTTTTAAAATCCTTTTTATTTTTATTTATTATTATTTATTAATAAAAATTAATCAAAAAAAATATAATGAAAATGCGAAGGAGTCGCTCCTTATAAGAGACTACCTTTGTTAGTCGCTTAGGAAGAGCGACTACTGTCCAAGTCGCTCAAAAAGAGCGACGCTGAAGTTAGTTGCTCACTAAGAGCGCTAGACATACAATCGCTCATAGAGAGCGACCACAACTTTAGTCGCTCAATATTGAGCGACCACGATAGTAGTCGCTCATATTGAGCGACCACGAAAGTAGTCGCTCATATTGAGCGACAACGAAAGTAGTCGCTTATATCGAACGACCACAAAAGTAGTCGCTTATATCGAACGACCACATGAGTAGTCGCTCATATAGAGCGACACTATCTATAGTCGCTTATTTAGAGCGACTATGTTTGGGGTCGCTCATAATGAGCGACTACACAAATAGTCGCTCTAAATAAGCTACTACCTTTGCGACTGCGTTGACCAGTCGCGCATTACCCGTGTTGCGACTTCTGCCGCAGTCGCTCCTTGTCATCGCTTATTAGCTACTGTGTCAGGTGGTCGCTCTTTGAGTCACAAATGAGCGACCATGGAGCGACTAAAGTATTTAGCTACGATAATTTTGCGACTACGTAATATGGTCACTCTGTGGTCGCTCCTTTACTATGAGCGAATACATAGCGACCATTCCTGTAATCGCTCTACCCGTGTTTTCTTGTAGTGATACACTCAAATGCTCTCACCATGATTTCTCCAATGCTAGCTTACTTAGCACCTTCTATTGAGGTCTTCACCCTAAATACAAGATGATGCTCACCACGACAAGTCTCAGTAACTTTTATGGTCTCACCAAACAAGATAGTTTAACTTTGGTGAAGAACATGGCTAGAGCAATAGCAACCATGAGGAGGATTTTGATAGGAATAATCGGGACAATGGTGATATTAAAGAGGACAATTACAAGCAAGAGATCAAGTTTCTCAATGACAAGCTCGATCGTTTGATCACATCTCAAGAGCTACGAAGAACTCTGTGGGTAATGTGGATGAGGATTTCAAAGAGGAATTTCATACAGAAGAGGTTCAATACATGGGAAATCAAGGTTATGGACTGGTCTTCAACAACAATCAAGCCAACCCTAGCCTCTCTAATTGAAGCACAAACCCGAACCCTTTCAACAATCAATGCGGGTTTCAACCAAGACCGCAATACAACCAAAAGGGGGGCTATCAACCAAGGTCGAACTTTCCATACAACAAGCCCCCTGGTTTCTCAAGGGCTCCAACTAATATTAAACCACAACAACCGGTAAACACGGAGCCTATGGTTGGTAAGGATAACCAAACCACTACCATGTTGAGTCCCTCAGAACAACCTCGATTCCATATCCCTTAAGAAGGTGATAAAGAGGTTTTTACGCTATAAATCAATCGAATGTAGTACAAGTGGGGGATTGTCGAACCAAATCAGGGTAATTCACGTACTAGGACTATGGAGAGTTCATATAGTCTAAGCCAATATAGGAATTTGTTTGTCAATAACAATCTTATTTACCATAAAAGAGAACAAAATACAAAGTAAATGAAAAGCTAACTGCAGTGAAAAAAGTCAACATAACCGGACATGATTTAAAACGATAATAAACTAAGCATATGGACCAGGAAAATTAAATTGGACAGTCAATTTCAAGTTCATGATTTTCAATTTCATCTTACATCCTTAGTTTAAAAACTATCTAATTTAGGCTAGTCTACTCTTGTGGTAGAAACTTCTATCATAAACATGCATCCACACAATCTCTTGGTCAAACACATGATTAAGAAGCATTAAAGGTCTATTCTATGCAACTACTAAGAAACCCAATATCGTCGAAAGGCCTCACTTAGCACAAGTTTAACTCATTCATGAATTTCTTCGAACACATCTCGGGCTATAATTTTCCTAAGATCTTGATGAGAGTAGTTAAGTCTAATCTAGCATGAAACACATTAAACAAGTGAATATATATAAATCAAGCTCTAAACATCATAAACATTCAATCAAAATCCCTAATCTATCATAATCCATAAGTTTAAAATGACTACTTACACATCATGTCAAAACACAATATTGTATGAAGGATCTCTGCCTTAGTATGATTTAAACAAGAAAATTAAAGAAAGATAGAAGAAGAAACCAAAGATAAACTTAGATTAAGCAAGTAGTTTTTACAAAAACTTAAGAACAAAATAAGACAAAGGTTTATAGGTAAAAGAAAGCTTAAGAGAAAATTATGTCTAAAACCCTTATATAATTCTCAAAAAATGAAAAAATGAGTCTGGTCAACTCTGTTGCGGATGTTGACTTTTTCTGGACAGTACTAGTCAGCACAGATTGATGCTGGTGACCGATATTAAATCTGGTTTATGCTTCTAGACAATATCTGGTAGCACAAGTCGATGATGGTGACCGATGTGGAGTGTGGTCCACTAGTCAACTCTACAATGTTGACTTTTCTGCACTTTTGCCCATTTTGCATCCTTTTGATCTGTTTTCTCTATTTTGCGCGCTTTTAACACCTGAAACATAAAATGGATGCAAATGCAGCCTAATTGGACCTAATTGTATCATAAACTAATGAATATGAATATAAAAGACGGTTTAAAAATGATTTAAACCCCCCCCCCCAAAACACACACACACACATCAACTCCCTCAAACGTAACCTTTGCTTGTACGCCCCCAAGCAAGGGACAAAGGTAAGAAAGAGAGAGAGGTTTGAAAAAACAGAATCTCAAAACCAAAGACTCATACTAATCAAAGGCGTTTCTCAACTTAGCATCACTACTCATCTCATCATTCAAGCATCTTCAAAATCCGCTATTATTACTAAGGAAATGTGATCCACTTGACTAACATACATTGCTTTCAATGTTCATTTAGCATATAGTGAAACATGATCAATAGAATTCACAAAGGTTCCAATCAGTTTGGTATAAAGGGGACTTCAATGCTCAAGAGAAGGTTCACACATGCAATGTGGTTGATTGTAATAAGATTTCTCTTGCAGAGTGAAAAGATTAAGCAAAACCGGGAAAGACAAAGAGCAATTTGGGCATACAAGATCAAACCTCTATTTCACCCCAAAAATCTTAAGCGACTCCTTTCTTTTCTTTTCACAAGCTAGCTCTTTCTTTGACATCTAAACTCCAAAGCTTCTTCTCTTCATTCTTTTCTTCTTTTCACTTTTTCTTTCTTCCTTTTCACATTAGTGATATGCATGGTTTTTATTAGGATTTTGATCATCTTTCATGCTCATTTAATTTAGTTTATGATAAATTTAGAGTCTTTTAGGATTTCACTTGTGCATATTTTTCATTGTAGGTGATTGGAGAGGACTAAAACGAGAAACGAGATCATTTTGGGTCAAAAAGGATGCAAAAGGAGCAGAGTGCATAAAAGTCAACGCTGCAGGGTTGACCAGTTGACCAGGATCGATGGCCAGGATCAAGTAGAGTTGGCCGATCCAGAGTGTTGGCCGATCCAGTTGACCGATCCAGACAGGCAAAGTTGAGATTTTTGGATCGATAGCAAGGAACAAACCGAGTTGGCCGATCTAGTCCAGAAAAAAGGGCAAAAATGAGTTTTACCTTCTTTTTCTCCTACCTATAAGTACCCTAAACCTAGTTTTTGGAGAAAACCCATTTTGGGTGGCCTCCATCATCCTTGATCATCTATTTCTCTCTTTTTTTAGCTTTTGTTCTTAGATCTTGTAAATATTTTATGAATCTTTGCTTAATCTAAGTTTCTATTGCATTTTCTTCTTCTTTCTCTTTTGATCTCTTGCTTTTAATCTTAATTTCATATTTATATTCTAGATCTAATGGTTTAATTTAAGTTTATCTTTGATTTCTTCTTCCATCTTTCTTTATTTCTTGTTTTGATCATGTTAAGGCACATTTCCTTCATATGATCTTGTGTTTTCTTCATGATTTGTGAATAGTCATTTTGCTAGGTGAATGATTAGGTAATATTAGGGTGATTAGAGTTTGAAAATAGATGTTTAAGGCTTAGAATCACAAATATCTTGTTCAAGAAGATGCTCTTAAGGCTAGATTGAGTTTTGACAAACTTGATCTAGATCTAAAGAAGACTTCCAAGCATGAGAGGTGCTATTAGTTCTTTAGTTCATGTCTTATTGTTGCTTAAGAATAAAATGTCAAGAGATTGAGTTGTTGTTCTTGAGTGGTTGTATGTGAAATTCGTTAATGCTTCTTAATAAGTCTTCAATTAGCAAGAGATTGTGATTGTTGCATGTCAGGATAGGGATTTCTGCCACGAGAGTGGATTAATCCAGATTAGAAATCCCTAGACCTGAGATTCCCTGAAAAGTTGAAATTAAGCATCTAGACTTAGGACTAATCATCTGAAATCAACTGCCTGGTTTCGCCTAGTTATTTTTAAGTTTATGGATCTAGGGTTGATGAAAGCTTAGATTTATTGCTTTTGATGTTTTGTGCTTAATCTTTCA
>OVAU01003706.1:0-10800 GCA_900406315.1 Biscutella laevigata subsp. laevigata
ATAAAAAAATTACCTAGAAATTTAATCGAATATTTTTATTTGTTTTTAATCTTTTCCAATTATTCAAACAACAAAAAATATTTTCTCAAATATAAGTAAAAAATTTTAATTTAGAAACTCAAATATATCTTTTGTGATTTTGAATATTACATTTAATTTTAATCAAATCTTGTAAAAAAATCTATNCTTGTAAAAAAATCTATATTTATCTCTTATAATTATATTTTCTATTTATTTAAACAACATAAAAGATTTTCTCTATTCGAATTTAAATTTCTTTACATAAAAACGAATTAATAAATTAAATAATATTTATTAAGAATATATTGTTTGTAAACATGGATAAAGATATTCTATTAAAAAGGAATTAAATATAAATCTGTTTGGCAACATGTTTAAGATATTAATAAATTTTAAAAGAAAAATCTAAAAAATTGTGGAGTTGACACATCAGCAAAATCACTTCTCGTTTAATATATAAGAGGATATGTAGGAAAAAAATAACTATTGATATGAGTGTACAAATTTAAATTGACAAAAGTGTATAAATGTTTAATTTTCCAAATCAATATAGGTGTTGTTCAAAGTTCATGAAATTTGATTATGAAATTAATTTGTACTACAAAATGTACTTTTAATTTTTAAGAATAAAATTTAAAATATGTACACAATATTAGTAATTAGAGTTGAATCCGGATTTTATGTGGATATTTATTTTAAGTTGATTTTATATTTCAATTATAAGAAAACATAAAATTTATTATTTTATTAGTTATTCTGTTAAATATTTTGGTCTTATTTATTATTATATATTTAATCAATGATATTTTGTGTATTTATTTATTAAAAAATGTAATAACAAACATAATAGAAGATATTCTAGTTAGTTTGTTAAAAATATTTTAGTTTAATATTGTAGTTAATTTGTTAGATATACGTAATTTAATTTATCTTATGAAATAATTAATTATAAATATATTTATTATGTTTGAATAGTATAGATAATGTACTGATGATTTATTTGATCTTATTCTTTCAAATTTTGTTGTTTATAAAATAATAGTAAAAGGTTTTATCGTCTAAAATTTATAAAGCCTAGTTCTTACAAATCAGGTTCATAAACTTTGGTTTTTATTCGATTTTTTTAGTATACATTGGTTCAAATCTGTTTTTTTTTTTTAATTTTAGTTAAAATATTAGGTATACATTACTATTTTAAAAATCTATTTGATTTGGGTTATTAACCGAATAAAATTGATTTTCATAAACAGTTGAAATATTATATATTTAGTTATTCTGATAAATTGAATTCAATCTTTTTTTTCTTTGAAACCATTATTGAATTCAATCCATAACCTATACATTTTCTATTCGGTTTTGGTAGATCCATTTGAGTCGGCTATTAACCAAACCAAAACACATAAACACCCAAAAAAACACAGTGATTTATTCACGTAAACACACCAAATTCGCGTGACAAGTTAAGGGCATCTCCATCAAAGATTTTTTATCGGGGTTCTCACGTTAAAAAAAAAAAATTAAAAAATTAGAAGAGAGGTGAGAAACTCATGAGAAAATATCTCAATTGAGAAACCTTGAGAAACTTTATTTTATGTCACATGTCTTCATCTAATAATTTTGTGATTTTAATAAAATAACAAACACCAATCTACTTAAAATGTCATTAAAATAATTTATATATTATTATTTTTTTATACTTTTTCGAAAACTTATAAAATTTATATATTTATGAAGTTCTATTTTCCATAATTTTGAATAATATATTATTTCTTTAATTTATATTAGGTAAATGATTTCAATAATACTACTTAATAATATTTTCACAATTTAATAAATATTTTTAATATCTCAGACTTAAAAAGTAAAGAAAAATCAGAAAATTTTATAAGATTATTTAAATTATTATTTTGCTTCTATAAAATAGATTTCATCCCTTCTAATTATATAATTTTAATAAATGCGATTTCATATGTTATTAGTACTGTAAAATATTCAAAAAAATTTATATATTTTAATAAATGTGATTTTCTGTAAAAATAAATTATCAACATTTTTAGTCATTTTAACTTTGGTTTACTAACATCTATATTTTAAAATTATTTTGCACTAAAAGTTGTATAAATATATTAATATTATATTATTGAGATACTCAATGGATATCTTATGAATGAAGGTAAAAATTTAGTATGAGGTTCTCAATTTAATATATATTAAAAATATTATTAAAATATTATTAAGATATTTGATGGGTATCTCATGGATGGAGATGGCATAAGAACTAATAGTACTGTAACTCGAGCTGCGATTCAGTTTGGACCATTTCAGTTTGGTTCTCGGTTATTAGGGGTTTTGAATTTGATTTTCGACTTGAACCGAATAAATTTCATGTTCGGTTCGATTATCGGTTAATTCAGGTATTCCAAAAATTATATGAATATAACTGAAATTTTAATCGGACCGAAAAATTCGGATAATTTTGGTCGACTCGGTTAATTTTTGACAATTCGGTTCAAATAATTTGGTTAATTTCAGGTAATAGGTTTGTTTAAAAAAAATGATTTAGTTTACGATTTTTTTTTTAAAAAAAAAGAAAATAAATTTCGGTTGATCAATTGGTTCGGTGAACAGAACCAACCGAAAACATAATTGATTTTAAATCTTCATCTGATCATTATTTCGAGATAACTAATCCAAACCGAAAACTGAAAATTCCAGTTTGGTCAAATCGGACGGGTTCAAAATCATAGGGTTAAATGTAACTATGAACATGTACAGAGTTTAAAACTCATGTATTTAGTCCAATAATTTCGAAAATACCGTAAACAACTTATATTTTCATCTCATGTCTAACCTTAACATTTTGCTAGTTTTTAGTAAAAATGGTAATAATTATTTATTGTTTACGTAAATAAGTAAACATAAATTAACTTTTGGTTTTATATTACTACTATCTTTTCACCAGATATTTAAATCGCATAAAAGCACAAAGTCGGACTTGAATTTGAAATAGCTCTAAGCAAAACGAATAAATTAATTCAAACAATAAATTATTTTTTTAATACCTAGAATTTATCTAGATTAATTCATTAAAACGAATCCTAACAACATCTATTCTACTAAAACAGGGTTAATCTACTTAAAAATTTATAATGGACTATGTCATTAATGATTAGATAAATATTTTGTTATAATAATTTTATTTTTCTACTATCACAATAATATAAACTATATTGCTTCCTTAAATATAGAAATCTGATCGTGATTTATTAAAATTTATTTAAGATAAACTATTTAAAATTAATTAAACAAGAATCCTAAATTCGTGCAACAATAATGTTTAGTTACAATAGTATTTTTCTACAATACTAAAATATTTTAAAAGTTATCATGATTAGATAATACTTAATTTTCTTAATTTATAGATATTTTAAATATTTATTATTTGAATATTTAATAATTTAATAATCATAATCAATAAACGAGGAAAAAATTCTTTTTATTCACCTTATTATCTATTTATCTATTGTATGTTCAAATTTCTATTTTAATATTAAATTAAGTTATATCTTGACAGACTAGAATGTTGGCCCTTTTCTTTCAAGTGGGCCACTTTTTTTCCCGAACGCAGTCCGAGATCATTGTGGGAACAATCTCAGATAACGTCCTTCTTATTCATGAATTCCTTCACTTTCTTAAAACTTCAGAAGCGGAGAAATATTACTCGATGACGTAAAAAGTAAAAGCTTTACATATAAATTTGTCTTTTAACATTCCTTTTGAGTGCATATATTTTTAACATTTAACATTTTTAAAAGGTTACAATATCAATCCTAATAATAAATTATTCGCTACCAATCCTAATATTAGATTATTCAATATCAATCCTAATATTTTTAAAAATATTATTCAATATTTTAGTAATTTCAAATAATAGATTACTGTTAATTTCAAAATAAAATATCTGCACATGGTGCGGGATCAATTCTAGTGAAGTTTTAAAATGTTACAAAAAAAAAATTAATAATGAAGTTTTAAAATTAAAACCGAAGAAAAAATCATTGATGTAGTATCACATTTAATACCTTTCTTAAGCATTAAATTTGTTAGTGAGATACTCGGATACGAGAAGATTTTATGCTTGGATGTTAAGATACGTTGTGAATATTAGGGTTTAGCTTAAAGTGTATAAATACTCATGTATGTGCAGCTTAATGGATACACAGAAAATATTTCAGCAATCGATATTTCTGTTTCAACATGGTATCAGAGCAAGGTTTGAAAGAGAAAGATGAGACAACGATTGCTGAGACAAGCGACGAACGAAACTAGAGAATGGGGACGACGACTGTCTATCAACTAGCAGCTAATGAAAATCCTGGTGCAGTGATTGCACATGTACAATTCAATGGCGACAATTATGATGAATGGGTTCAGGCTGTGCGGACGACACTCCGAGTCAAGAGGAAATACGGATTCGTGGATGGATCTGTGGTGAAACCGGACGAACTGAAGCCGGAATTCGAAGATTGGCTCTCAACACCGTGGAAGCTAAAGTGAGAAGGACTTTAGCAAACAAAGAAGATCCACAAGAATTGTGGAAGGAGATCAAGGATCGTTTCTCTGAAGGAAACGGACCAAGGATTCAACAAATCAAGTGCGAACTGTCTCAATGTCGATAAAGAAGTCAGAGCGTGATCGAGTATTATGGGAAACTGCAGGTACTGTGGGAAGACCTGAGTAACTATGACTCTGCTCCGGTGTGCCGATGTGGACGGTGCACTTGTAACCTGACGAAAGAATTTGAGAAACGAAGGGAGGAAGACCGAATTCATCACTTCTTGTTGGGACTCGATGATGTCACATTCGGAGGAGTCCGACAAGCAATCATTAGCACTGATCTGTTACCTAACATGAATCACGTATACGCGAAGATCAAATCCGCTGAGATAATGGACTTGGTGATGGAGGAAAAAGAGCACCAAAGCACACAGGTGGCGGTTTACTCCCAGGCACGCACTGCAGCAACAAGTGCAGAGGACAAGAGCAAGATGTTTTGCACAACATGTAAGAAGAGCGGACATGTTGCTGAGACATGTTTCCAGGTGATCGGATACCCTGAAT
This sequence comes from Biscutella laevigata subsp. laevigata, assembly GCA_900406315.1. Lineage (NCBI taxonomy): Eukaryota > Viridiplantae > Streptophyta > Magnoliopsida > Brassicales > Brassicaceae > Biscutella > Biscutella laevigata. The sequence continues at coordinate 5,143 of OVAU01003706.1, forward strand.
GGTGGGGTGAACAATCAAATCAGTCTGGAAGAGGAGGAAAACGTGGAGTCGGACGCGGACGTGGAGGAATTGTGTGTGCGAATGCTGCTGTGCTGCAGAATTCAGACGAGACAAGTTCTGAAGCTGAGAGGAATGGCTACACGGGACTGAGTAACGAGCAGTGGGCTACGTTGATTCAGATGATCAACGAGAAGAAGAGTCCACATGCACCCGCTCGCCTTCATGGTACGTTTCCTAAGTCTAAATGGGTTTTTGATTCAGGTGCCTCAAACCATATGACAAGTTATAGAGAATACCCGAGTGACATGAAATACGTGTTACCGTGCAAAGTGGGATTACCGAACGGGACATAAAGTTTGGCTAAAGAAAAAGGAACAATGAGATTTGACGAGGAGTTTGAGCTGAAGAATGTGCTGTTTGTGCCTGATCTACAATGCAATTTAATTTATGTTTCACAGCTTATTGAGGAATTGAATATGGTAATGCAGATTGCTGATAAAGGTTGTGTGGTTCGGGACCGTACAACGAGGAACCTGATTGGAGTGGGGGAACTTGAAGATGAAATCTACTTCTTCAAGCATTTGACGACTTTTAGTGCTTTTCATTCGAATAAGGACGAGGCTGGAGATGTGTGGCATCAAAGGCTAGGTCATCCGTCTAATAGTGTTCAAGATTTGATTTCTTTAGGTAGTCGTAGATTTAAAGATTTTCAACCTGTGATATTTGTTTGAGAGCAAAACAGACTCGTGATGTATTTCATTCAAGTGATAATAAAAGTGATGCAATTTTTGATATGATACATGTGGATCTTTGGGGACCTTACCGAACAGAAAGTACATGTAAATCTTCATATTTTCTCACCATTGTGGACGACTACTCGAGATGAGTGTGGGTGTATCTGCTTAGAAACAAATCGCAAGTGGGTGAAACAATGAGAAACTCCATGGCTCTCGTTCTTAGGCAGCATAATAAACAGATCACGATAGTCAAAAGTGATAATGACACATAATTTACATCTCTCACCAGTGAGTTTCGAGCAGCAGGGATCATACATCAAACTTCGTGCGTTGGTACACCACAGCAGAATGGACGAGTGGAAAGGAAACATCGTCACATACTGAACGTGGCTAGAGCTCTCCTTTTTAGTCATTGTTGCCGGTTAAGTTTTGGGGAGAAAGCGTGTTGACTGCAGCACATCTGATCAATAGAACTCCGTCAAAGGTTCTGAATGGTAAGACTCCGTATGAGTTAATACATGGTAGAGCACCTGATTATGATGATTTGCGAGTGTTTGGTTGCTTAGCATATGCACACGTACAACAAAGAAATGGAGACAAATTTCATTCGCGAAGTCGAAGATGTATATTCATGGGATATCCGTTTGGGAAAAAAGGTTGGACTCTCTTTGATGTCGAAACAGAGGAGTTGTTCGTATCAAGAGACGCAGTGTTATTGAAAACAATTTTCCCTATACCGAGCATGATCTAGACAATGTACCAAGTCACACTGCTATGGGAGACTTTACATATGATGACTCGTTGGTGGTCGGGAATGATGCAGAACAGTCTGATGAAGCTGTCGAGTCTGCAACAGTCACATAAGACATCATCCCTAACGACGATGATGTTGCAGTCCGTGATGGTGGTTCCGAGACGAACCTAGGTGATGATGCTGCAGCAAGTGATGCAACAGAAGGAGATGTTGAACCCGCGACAGTCGCAGGGGAGGAGCTGGGGTGTGGATTGCGTCAGAAGCACGTATCATCCCGCCTCAAAGACTATGTGTTGCACACTGTGAAAGAAAAATACAGCGATGACACAGTGGAAGAGAGTGATTGCTTTGTTGAGCTGCCTGACAAAACAGTCTATCCTTTGGCTAAGTTTCTTGACAGTAATGCTTTCTCAACGAAGTACAGGTGCTTCCTTGCAGCTATCACTGCTGAAAGCGAGCCAACTACTTTCAGAGAGGCTGTGGCTGATGAGAAATGAAGAGTTGCGATGAAGACTGAAATCGAAGCCTTAGAAGATAATCACACTTGGGACATCACTGAACTCCCTCCTGTAAAGAAATCTATTGGATGTAAAGGGTTTACAAGATCAAATTTCGAGCAGATGGTGCGATTGAGAGGTATAAAGCTCGACTTGTGGTACTTGGAAACAAGCAAGAAGAAGGAGTATTATTCCGAGACTTTCGCACCAGTTATCAAAATGACCACTGTTTGAACGTTCTAATCAGTTGCGGCTGCGAAGAATTAAGAATTGCATCAGATGGATGTTTATAACGCGTTTCTACATGGTGATCTTGACGAAGAGGTCTACATGAAGTTCCCACCCGGATTCAAGAGTGGGACAACAAACTCGGTTTGTCGACTGCACAAATCATTGTATGGGCTTAAGCAAGCTCCGAGATGATGGTTTGCAAAGCTGCGAGCAACACTGTTGCAATACGGTTTCAAGCAATCATATTCCGACTACTCGCTCTTCACGTTACAGAAGAATGGTGTCGAGGTTTATGTGTTAGTATATGTGGATGATCTTATCATTGGAGGAAATGATAGTCAATCTATTATTGAGTTCAAAACATATTTGGGAACATGCTTTTGTATGAAGGACTTGGGAGCTTTGAAATACTTTCTTGGCATTGAAGTGGCACGAAACAACCACGGCATATTCATGTGTCAGCGAAAGTATACGCTGGACATCCTTCACGAGGTTGGTTTGACCGGTGCTAAACCGGCTACATTTCCGATTGAACAAAATCACAAGTTAGCACTTGCAGAAGGACCTCTGCTAGCTGATCCTGTGAAGTACAGGCGTTTGGTCGGACGTCTAGTGTATCTATTAGCTACTCGACCAGACTTGACTTATGCGATTCATGTCTTATCACAATTTATGCAATATCCAAGAACTGATCATTGGGAGGGTGCATTGCGCGTGGTCCGATACTTGAAAGGGACGCCTGGGCAAGGGATTGTTCTCAAGGCGGAGAGTTATTTGCAGCTTCATGCTTGGACGAATTCGGACTGGACGGGATGCCCGTTGACTCGGAGATCTATCAACGGTTGGTTTGTCACGTTAGGTCTCTCCCCGGTGTCGTGGGAGACGAAGAAACAGGATATAGTTTCGGCCTCCTCAGCAGAAGCTGAATATCGAGGCATGGCGAAGATTGTCAGGGAAGTTAAATGGCTTAAGGCAGTCTTATCCGATCTTGGTGTGGCACAAACAGACGGTATTGACATGTATTGTGATAACCAAGCTGCGATTTATATTGCTGCAAATCCAGTTTTTCATGAACGTACTGAACACGTTGAGCTTGATTGTGATACAGTACGAGACGCGATACAAGACGGTTTCATTGTGACACGGAAGGTCGATGCAAAGAAGCAACTCGCAGACATTTTTACCAAGGCACTTGGTCGTCGTGAGTTCGAAGATATCGTTGTCAAGTTGGGAACTTGCAATCCGCACGCTCCAACTTGAAAGGGGTGTTAGCGAGATACTCGGATACGAACATATCAAGTTCGGATACGAGGGGATTTTATGCTTGAATGTTAAGATACGTTGTGAATATTAGGGTTTAGCTTAAAGTGTATAAATACCCATGTATGCTGTATCCAGAAAATATTTCAGCAATCGATCTCTCTGTTTCAACAAATTTCCCTTGCTTGCAAGACACATGGTTGGTCCGTACGTAGCGGATATAATAAATTAAAAGTGTATTTATGTGACTTTGAAGCTAAAGAAAATGTCAATTATCAAACTTCATGAATGAAACAAAGTTTGTTACCCACTACAGAAAGGTCCACGCACAAAATCTTAGTGCACCTGGAAAGTTAGTTCGAATAATAATTATTTTTTTTTTTGTAAATTATGAAATTGTTTTAAGTTTTCCTCTTTTAACCTTATAATTGTTTGTGAGGAGCGTTGACAAAAAAAAAAATTGTTTGTGAGGAGTGCATATAGCATTGCCGGTTGAGTAGTGGCCATCATTCTTCACCAGATCTTCACCAGATCGTGAGTTCGACTCGCATCAACTACAATTTGCAGTTTAATGGGGAGTGGGACCTCTCTGTGACCCACAAATAGAGAATAGGATCCCTTTATGGCCTACATTTTTTTAAAAAAACCTTATAATTGTTTGAAGCTGTGATCAAGTTTTGATAATAAATTACAGTATAATCAATATAAACTAATATTAAGATAAATCAATACATTTTTCTGATTCCTAATTTAATATTTGTTAAGCAAATTATACTATAAATCTATTATATTAAAACAGTGTTTATCTACTTCAAAATTTATAATGGACTCTTTCATTAACTATTAGACAAATAATTTGTTCTAACAAAATTTAATAACTATATCTAAAAATAAAATCACGTACATACTACAAATATATATTCAAATTTATCTTTTGTTTAATATTTAATAATATAATAACTATAAACATAAATTTAGGATACATTATTTATATTTATGTTTTCTGTATTTTACATTCAGTTTTTACTTCAATATTAAAATTCAAATTTAATTTTGGTACATAATCACGTTCAAAATAAAAAATATCTATTTTTTAATATTTGATATTCAAATAACGACAAACATTAACTTCTATAAAGTGTATTTATCCTAATATTTATATTTTATTTATAAAGCACTAAACTATATGTTTCCAATGAGAATCTATTATATTAAAACAGGGTTTATCTACTTAAAAAACATAATGAAGTGTTTCTTTTAATAACTAGGTAAATATTAAAATTCAAAATAATGAAATAGAATTAGATGGTATTTAATCACGTAACATCACACAAAAATATTTAAAAGATTTTAATTAACAAAAAGCCTAATAAATAGGATTTAATAATTAGAAAATAACTAATAAATATATCTAGAGAAATAGTTTTTGGCATATTCCAAAATAATCACCTATTTAATTTGATAGAAACTATTTTTTGTTTACAATATCTCTAAATTACGTAATATTCTAAAAAATATTAAAATTTAATGATTTATTCAATTATATCTCTATAGTATTATTTCAGAGTCACTTTAAAGAATATAATATTTAAATCAGTAAAATATTACATGATATGTCATTGAAACAAATAGCAAATTAAAAATATTCATTAAGGATAAAACTGGACATACGTGTAATTTTCATTAAGGGTAAAATTGGAAATATATGTAATCAATTAGGTTATAGTAATTTAAATATTGAGATTTAAATGATAAAAATATGGTTATATATTTAATTTCGTTTTTAAATATCCTACTTAGAAAAATATTAAAAACTAATTTTAAATATAATTTTATTTAGAAACGAAATTAAAATAATAATAAAAATCAAATATGTTATCTTTTACAACAGGATCCTAATTTATCTATTTTTAATTTCACAATATTCAATTTATATTTTTCACTATATAGTATAATTACTATAATTTAAATATAATTTTTAATACATGATAATTATGTTCTACATAATTTTCCTTCTCATATAGATTAATTAGAATAATTTAAATATAAGTGTTAGTATTGTATTTTTAGGTACATATATAAATCTAATAAATATAACAGTAAACCAAATTATATTAATATTGGGTTTTTGTTTTTAACATAAATATGTTTATAAACAATTTTTATCAAAAAATCATTT
>OVAU01003707.1:0-10800 GCA_900406315.1 Biscutella laevigata subsp. laevigata
GGTTTTTCAAGCAACTTTCACATCTCCTACACACAAATCGGTACTGGAGATGATTGTATTGCCATTCTCTCTGGAAACACAAACCTCCATATCTCTAATGTCAAGTGTGGTCCTGGACATGGAATCAGTGTTGGAAGCTTAGGAAAGAACAAAAATGAGAAAGACGTTTATGGATTAACGGTGAGAGACACAGTGTTTAACGGCACGAGCGATGGTATTCGGATCAAGACTTGGGAGTCTTCGGCTTCAAAAATCGTTGTTTCTAACTTCTTGTATGAGAATATTCAGATGATTAACGTTGGAAAGCCGATCAATATTGATCAAAAGTATTGTCCTCACCCTCCTTGTGAGAAAAAGGTTAGCATTTTAAGCAAGAAACTCGTTTTCCTTTTCGTTAATAGTAAGAATTAGGCCTCCGACTCGGTTGGGTTCGGTATTCTATTGGTTAATTCGGGTTTTCAATTTGGGTTACCAAATTGAACCGATTAAATTTTGGTTTAGGTCGATTTGGTTCGATTATCGGTTAATTAGGATGTTATAAAATTTACTGAAATTAACCGAAATTTTGGTTTTATTGGAAAATTTTGAATAATTTTGGATCGGTTGGATAATTCAATTAATATTATTTCAAAATTTTGATTTATTTTCGATTTAAAGAAACAAAACAAATTTCGATTAGCCGAATCTATTTCAGTTCTTCATCTGATCAGTTACTGATTAATAACACAAACCAAATTGAAAACCGAAGCTTATGGTTTGGTTGGGTTCTGCTATCTCGATTCGGTTTCAAATCATAGGCCTAACAATACATTTTTTTATTATGTTTATGTTTCAGGGAGAATCTCACGTTCAAATCAAAGACCTTAAATTAAAAAACATATATGGAACATCAAAGAATAAAGTGGCAATAAATCTACAATGTAGCAAGAGTTTTCCATGCAAGAACGTTGAGTTAATTGACATTAACCTAAAGTATAATGGACTCAAAGATGGTCATGCCACTGTTGTATGTGAGAATGCCGATGGGTCTTCACGTGGTAAGATGGTTCCTCAACATTGTTTGGACTGATTTGATTGTTTTATGTGTGTTGTATCTGACATTTTCATGTGTGTATTTATGTTGAATTGGTGTATGCTTTTCTTGTAAATGCAAGTTCCTTTTTTTATTGGTGCAATGAGTTGAGAAGTAAAGAAATGTTTGTGGTCTATCTTTTTTCTCTTTGGATAAACACCCAACAAACAAAAATTGTAACACAAACAATTCTAGGAAAGACAAAGTTTAATAATAAGAAACAATAGTAAACACACAAATTGAAAAAAAAATAAAGTAAAACTTCTATAAATTAATATTCGATAAATTAATAGTCACTATAAAATAATAAATTATTCCGGTCTCATTAGGCCAGTGTAAAAATTGATAAAAACTGATAATATAATAAGATAATAAAAAAATTAGAATATGATCCCATAATAACATAAATTAATAAATATATAATTTTCACATATTGTTAATAAGTTTTATTAGAATTTCAAAAATATTTTAGAATTAATTTATAATTCTTTTTAGTGCCTAAAAGTAGTTATTTTTCTCTTTGTCTCTATCTTATACTTGCTTAACTTTTTGCATGTTTGTTTCATCATAATTAATTTTTAATACAGTTTAGATGAAAAGTCATTATGTAATAAATTATTATTATGTAGATTTTTTGACAAAAACTAGTTAGGTTAAGAAATTCGGTAAATAGATATAAAATATTTGAATCTCATGAATTTTTATATACTCAATAAAAACTACTAAAAAAAAGAAATGAGAATTCTAACTACTATTGAAAAATAATATGTAATTAAAGAAGTATTTTGAATTATAAAAACTAAAACTATATAAAGTATTAAAAATCTAAAAGAATAAGGAATAATATAATAAACTTTCATTATTTTAATAAAAAGGATAATTTGAACTATAAATTAATAAATATTAATGTATTGATTAACTAATATCGCCCTAAATTAATAATTTTTATATAGACTTACCATTATTATTTAATAATTTTTTAGTATACCTTGGAGAGCAAAAAACCTTCAATTAATGAAAACTAATGTAAACAATCTTGATTTTTTCTTTGTTGGGTACGTTGACAACACTTGTCGGTATGCACAAAACTTGTACAAAACAAGAAGGAAAATATGTGCTGAAGTTTGAGCTATAATTCATTATATAAGGAAATTATAAATTCCAAAACGAAAACAATTAAATTCCAAAAAGAAAACAATTAAAATTTTCAATTTCATTTTGTTAAAAAAAAACTTAATAAATATAAATTTTCAAGGTCCAAATATAGTAAAAATTACCATATGTCTTTTTGATGCGTGTGTAAATGAGTTGAGCAATTTCATCCAGTTCTTTAGTTTCAGCTTTTGTAGCTTTGAAAATCTCGAAACTATTACTCGAGCATCGTATAGCTACAACATCACTGAGACCAGAAAGATACATATCAGTTTCAGTGATACAGACCAGAAACTATTTGTATTATATAAATTTAATATAAATTTTTTAGTTAATATTTATTAAACTCCACAAATTACAGAATAATAATAAACTAGAATTTTATATGCGGAGTGATTTATTTTCAAATTATTTTTTTTTGTATATTTTTAGTTTTTTGATATTTAATTTTAATCCAATAAATATTAATAAATTATTTTATGTAAATATTATATAATTTTAGAATAATGTATGTTTGTATTAAATAATAATAGAATTTTACCCACTTTTATATATGGGATGATATTTTTTTCAAATATTAGATTCAATTTTTTGTAGTTTTTATATTTTCAATTTAATTATATGATATTTACCTTTAGTCAACCGGTTGGGCTCTTGAATTAGCTAAAGAGGTTGTGAGAAACTTTTGAGACAGCCCGCATGCTACTCAGAGTATTTACTTGGTTTGGTTGTAATGTTTAAAACATGGTTATATTATGATAAATATATAATAAAACATGGTTATATTATAAGTTTAATAGGTTTAGACAAAGTATTTGGTAAAGGAAAATGTATTAAAATTAATTGATTTCTTTTATCGGTACCGTAAGCTTATTCAATAAAAATTTTACTCGTGATTAAAATTGTTGGATCCGAATTATGTTCATATTTTTACCATAAATAACTATATGATTATAGACATAAAATGTAAGATTTAAAATAAAATTTACTATTATAAATGTACCTCTAAAAATATTAAGATAATCACTGTTTACATTTAGAAATATATAATCATGATTGTATTAACATATATTTGTAATGCAAAAAAATATAATGGATTTAATCATAGATTTATCTTGGGAAATTATTGTACGGATGCCAGAGATATGGGCTTTCACGTTCATTGGATTCATACTTACCGCCTCATGGCCTGCTGGATAAAATTGAGATCATAGCTTTTTTTTGTCAACCGATTTCATTATATTAAAAGAGAACCCAACTACAAGAGTACAAATTCCACGAAGGGACAGAGAAAACCCTATGAGGAGCATGCAATAGCAGCGGCTCTCTAGGGTAGACGATAACCTTCTCAAACGAGAGGTAGAACAAACCCGCAACAGCGGGAGAAAACAATCTGGAGACAACGCTTCCAGACCGGAGCATCCCCAACTTATCCCGTCTAGTCTGTATCAGGATAATGTTACAGGATTTGAATCCTGCAGAAGATTCTAATTCTAATACAACAAAAGCAGTTGACAAACTTATTTTCCCTAGGCCAACTACGATTATATTAGAAAGATAGGATCTAACTTCCAGTACAAAAATATTAACAAAAGGATCACCCTTAGGCCCAAGCCCAACAACATTTGGGCCCTGAACCAAGAAGGCCTACCAGCTGTCTCCTTCCTGCAGGATCTGGAACCCTCTTCCGCGACAAGACGTCTCCGCCTTGGCCACCATCGAGAGATCCTCGCCGCCCGTCCTCCGCCCAACCCGTAAACGACCCATCACGCTAGAGCGAGCATCACCACCTCCCGCCACCCATCCGCTGCTTGGAGAAGGAAGAGAGCATCCCCGGCTGAAGGATATGTGTAGATAGAAAGAAGAGACGCAACCATCGCGATCCCCAAGCCATCGACACAACACCGACCGGAGTAACAGACCCGAACAAAAGCAAAGCGGCGATCCACTAGATCCATAGGAGAGATATCCGATATTTACAAGAGAGAAAGGCACGACGCCGGCGTGAAGCCGGTCGCCGGCGACAACACGGCGAAAGAGATGAAGAAGATTCAAAGCAGGGAGAAAACCAGAGCGTGTTCTAGAGAGAGAAACTTTTTGATATCAGCTAAATTTTTTTAATTGAGATCATAGCTTGTGCGGATGGATTGGTTTTGTATAATAAATTCAAAATATTTTTTAAGACTTTTTACATATACACGGGAAATTATCCAAATCTCAATTTCTATTATGCGCGTATATATATGTATATATATATATATATATTAAATTTTCAATTTTATTCTTAATAAATATTTTATTTTGTTTTTAAAATTATATTTTTATAATGATATGTTATGTATTAACTGAAACTATATTATAGAGATATTAGTTGCTATTATTAGTTGTTTATTTATTTAATAATTGTATGTGAAATTCAATAAAAAATTTATTTGTGAGTAAACCTGTTTGATTCAAATTATCTTCACATTTTTACCATTAATGAATATTTAAATATTGTTTTTTCCTTTATTTTTGTAATAATTAATATAATAACTATTTAAAATAAAAATATATAATCATAATTATATTAATATATTTTATAATGAAAAAAATAGAATACTTTATATTAAAAAGATTATTTATTTTAAGAATTTTTCATGGATTTATTCGTAGATTTATCTTTAGAAATTATTTTATAATAAATTTGTATACATTATTATTTAAATTTTATTAGATTTATTATGAAAAAATATCTAATTCTTAATTTAAAATATTATATATTTTTTCTATCTTATCCTTCATGAAAATATGGGCCAACACTCTAATTGATATGACATCATGACTTGAATCGGCCCATATAATTTCTCCAAGTAACAATGACACGGTCGCCATTTACCACGTGTCAGATGTGGCGTCGTCACATACGTGGAGAAAGAGATCTAAAAATATTAAAAACTAAAATATAGAAAGTTTAAAATATTAAAATTTGGTAATAAAAAATTTATTCAAATTAATTGTTTTTATTAATCGATTGGATAGTTTAGTATGGATAATTTATTTTAATTTTAGTTTTTATATATGTAAAAAAAAGTTGGTTATCAAATAGGTTCGAATCGAAATAAATCAATAATCAATATATATTTAAATTTTACTTCGACAAAATGAAATTGAACCCAAAACCATATTCAACTTGGTTTGAGAATTTCGATTCAGTTCACTTTCACATAATGTTCTTCTTCTTTCATAAAACCAAAAAAAATTATAAACAAGACCTGATTGCTTACTCATCTAGCCAGATGTCATTTTAAATATTTATCATTGGCTGGTGCTTTTGACTTTCAAGTGAATATAGCTTTCTATCATGTCCCAAATTGTACTAGTATTTGGATGGCAAAACAATACTATATACTAGAGTTTCAGAGCTTTATTTCTTTCCCTTTTCTAAAAGCTTCAAATATGCCTCGATATCCTTGTCTTCAAAAGTTTCATGAAAAGTGGATCATTCCACAAGTTTTTGGTAAAATTTCTCATAGCATTTCAAAATCGGTTCATAATGGTGTTAGAGACCGTCAAACGATGAGGCCTAATAGGAAAAGAACCAAAAAAACAAATGATTATTAAGTATAGGTAAAAGAAAAAGAACCTATTGCAGAAGAGTGAAAGGTGAAATCACAAATCTCATATATTTTTCTAGTTTTGGTTTCCCTTTGCTTCTATTGCTAGAAAGTTGACTCTTTTCTAAACTCTACCTCAAAAATACTACTATTATCATTTGATGCACATCACATACTCCTAACATCCTCGACACTTATTTGTATTTTTCTGATTTTAGTTTCGTTATGATCTAAGATCCAAACGATTTACTCTTTCTCATCATACAAACTGTAGTTTGAAAGAGAGAAAGCTTAAAGCTCAAGAAACTCAAAATACCATTCTCATTACTTAGTGAAAACGATTACATGACTGAAGCTTAAATAGAGTAAGAGAGACAGGTCTCTACTACAGGACAAGAAAGATAAACAGCTGTCTATTACAGCTCATTGATCCATGTTTGAGATAATGCCAAAACGGTTGTGTAGCTGTATTTGGTTTCCATCTTTGTCCTTTCCCTTGTCATGCTTAGTGAGAGATGTACTGATGTGGTCCTTCTTTACCGTTGAGTTTGCAGGTTTGAATTCTTTGTTGATGGGCTGAGAAGTGGGCTTTCGTTGTTGAGCTCCATTTCGATCCATGTCTTCTTTATGCTCTGTTGGTGATGCAGAGAACCGAGACGTAGACTTCTCCTTACCAATACCCCCCTCCAAACTCGAGGTGGGTGATTCAGCCACACCGAGTTTGAACCGAAGAGAATAGAAGCTCTGTTGGGGTAGAGACTTCGTAAACACGTCTGCCAGTTGATACTCTGCTGGTACATGTTTGATGATCAATGTTCCAAGAGCCACCTTTTCTCTGGCATAGTGGAAATGAGTTTCAAAGTGTTTGGTGCGAGGATGAAGAATTGGATTGGCTGACAGATGCACTGCAGATAAGTTGTCACAGTACAACTCAGCTGGTTGATCTTGAGGCTGACCAATGTCTCTTAACAGATTAGACATCCACGAGAGTTCTGCTGCAGTATCAGAGAGTGATCTGTACTCAGCTTCTGTTGATGAACGAGCTACCGTTGGCTGTCTCTTTGCTGACCAGGAAATGAGATTGGAGCCTAAGAAAGTGCAGAAGCCCCCTGTTGATCTTCTTGTTGTTTGACAGCCCGCCCAGTCGCTGTCACTGTATGCCCTTAGTGTTGAATCTGAATCTGCTGTGAATGATAATCCGAGTTGCATTGAACCTTTGAGGTATCGCAGAATTCTTTTCAACAGGTTGAAGTCTGCAACTGATGGTTTGTGCATTCTCTGGCACACAAAGTTAACTGCAAACTGCATATCCGGTCTTGTCAAAGTGATGTATTGAAGCTTGCCTGCTAAGCTTCGAAAATAGGTTGGATCCTCGAAGTCTTTATCTTGATTGGGAACCCTATCAAGCTGAACTGGAAGAGGAGTGGGCATTGGAGCACAATCGGACATACCTGCTGCTTGTAGTAATTCTCTAGCATATCTTTCTTGACAGAGGAACAGACCATTGTCACTGAAGGTGGCTTGGATTCCCAAGAAGTAGTGAAGACGTCCCATGTCCTTCATTCTGAACTTCTCACTTAGTGCTTGTATCAGTTGACTCAGATGATCCTTTGAATTTCCAGTGATTATCATGTCATCTACGTAGAGAAGCAAGAAGATAGTATGTCCATTTCTGTTGTAGACGAATAAAGAGGGATCTCTTATACTGCAGATGAATCCATACTCTAATAAGTATGAACTGAACTTATCAAACCATGCTCGAGGAGCTTGTTTCAGCCCATAAATGGCTCTATGAAGTTTGCATACGTAGTCTGGATGAGTAGTGTCTTCAAATCCAGGAGGTTGGCGAATATAAACTTCTTCCTTGAGATCCCCGTGCAAGAATGCATTCTTCACATCTAGCTGTTTTACTTCCCACTTTTCAATAGTTGCAAAGTGTAGAATCGTTCTTATTGTTGCTGTTCGAACAACCGGACTGTAAGTCTCCAAGAAATCTATTCCCTCTTCTTGTTCATATCCTTTGGCCACGAATCTGGCTCGAAGTTTGTCTAAGCTGCCATCTGCTTGCCTTTTGGTTCTGAATATCCATTTACTGCCTAGAACATTCATGTTTTCAGAGCGAGGTACCAGAGACCAAGTGTCAGTTTCTTTGCAGGTTTGAAGTTCCTCTTCCATCGCAGCCTTCCAACCTTTGTGATTTAATGCTCCTTTCACTGATTTAGGTTCCTCTGGAATCCCTGTGACAGTCATGAGAGCATATCGAGGGTTTGGTTTTCGCACACCTGCTTTTGCTCTGGTTTGCATCTTGTGGGAGTTGTCAGCAGTTGGAGCTTCACTCTGTGGAACTGCAATTTGAGGCAATAAAGGTTCTTGAGCAGTCGAGTCTTCAAGAACAATATTTGTTGATTCTGTCCCTGAACTAACCGACGACTCAATAGTTGCTGCATCATGATCTTGACCTTGATCAAGATTCGGGGGTTCTGGCTGAGTGATCGTTGCTGGAGTAACGTTGTTCTGAGTTCGTTGGTGACGGAGAACAGCTTCTTCCTCCGCTTGAACTAAGATATTATTATTGTCTTCTGTCTCCTTGGGTGCTGCTGTCATTGGCTGAGTGCCTTTGTACCAAGCTGAGAGTAATGGAGTCTTGTTGCTCACAACAACCTTGTAAATTTCAGTGAAGGGGAACCTCTTTTCATCAAACAAAACATGTCGATCGATGTATACTCTGCCTGTTGGAGGGTGGTAACATCTATAACCTTTGTATTTGTCGGAGTAGCCGAGGAAGACGCACAACAGAGACTTTGGATCCAGTTTGTTGGTGGTGTAAGGGCGTAGATTTGGATAACACGCACACCCAAATACTCTGAGAGCAGTGTACTGAGGAACTTGTCCAGTTAATTTCTCATACGGACTCACCATGTTTTCATGAACAGATGAGGGAAGCACGTTAGTGAGGAAATTTGAAGTGAAAAAGGCTTCCACCCAAAATTGTTGTGGAATTTGGCTTTGAAACATCATAGCCAATCCTAATTCCACCAAGTGTCTGTGCCTCCTCTCTGCAAGACCATTTTGCTGAGGGGTGTGAGGGCAAGATAAGATGTGTTTGATTCCTGTTGCTGCAAATAGAGACTGAAATTTGTTGTTTACAAACTCGCCTCCTCCATCACTTTGAAACACCAATATCTTTTGATTGTATTGAGTTTCTACCATTTGTTTGAAGGCAGAGAAAGTGTTGAATACTTCTGATTTTAATTTCAGAGGATAGAACCAACAATACCGAGAGTAATTGTCAATAAACACTACATAAAATCTGAATCCTTGAATAGACATAACTGGAGATGGTCCCCATACATCACAATGAATTCTTTCTAGAGGTCTAGAGGCAACGAAATCTGAACTAGAAAAAGGGAGTCTACTGGCTTTGCTTAACTGACACGATTCACACATGAAGTCGGCCTTCTTATTCACTGCAATAGCCTTGATTGAAGATAGATGTTGCAGAACCTGTAAATGAGGATGCCCCAACCTTCTGTGCCATACTTCCTCACTGGTGGCTTGTTGCCTTGATGAGTAGAAGGCCAGAAACTGAGGATCTTGCAGCAGATAGAGTCCATTAACCTTGCTTCCCTGAGTTAGAAGCTGGTTTGTGTGTTTGTCCTTAATACATACAGAGGAAGCGTCAAATGTGAACTCACACGGATAATCATCAGTTAACTTTGACACTGACAGTAACGATTTTGCAATGTTAGGACAAACCAGAACATCTGAGAGAGTGATGTTACCTGCAACTGAGGGAATAGCGATAGAGCCAACGTGAGTGATGGGTAGAAAGTCCCCATTCCCAACCATCACAGAGTCTGGACCCTCATAAGGGCGAGCGTTATCCAGGTGATGAGTGGAGTTTGTGACGTGGTGTGTCGCTCCTGTGTCAGGAAGCCACTCCGCACCCATGTACTCAATAGACTCAGGTACTCTTACAGCAGCATGAGCTTGAGGATAGTCGTCAGTCTGATAAGAGTGATCAAACCTCTTGTAACATTTGGACGCAGCATGGCCATATTTGTAACAGATTTGGCAAGTCGGTCTTGACCCATTGTCAGAAGTAGAGCCACGACCGTTGCCTTGACCACTGTTCTGGTCTATCTGTTGATGAAAGCCTCTGCCTTGAGTAGAGTAACTTCCTCTTCCACGGTAAGAGCCTCTGTATGAGCCTCTGCCTCGGTCTGAGTATCCTCCCCGATTGGTGTAATAAGCTTGGTGAGGGTTTGGGTCGGGAGCAACATTGTAGGACTGAAGCTTGTCGTCGAAACCAGTGAGTCTGAAAGCTGCATCTTCTAGACAAGTCTCAGGAAATGCATCCATGGAGTTTTCAATGACCGTACAGATGGATTCATACTCTTTGCCAAGGCCATTTAGAACCCCATAAATCTTTTCTTGTTCGGATATTGGAGATCCAATGGAATCAAGTTGGTCACAGAGGGTTTTCATTTCTGAGAGATAAGCCGTCATAGTCTTGTTTCCTTTAGACAAAGTTTGAATCTTTCTCTGCAAATCCAACCTTCTAGTTGCAGAGACTCTGTTGTATTTCTTGGCCAAGGAGAACCACACTTCTTGAGACGAACGAAGACCATAGACTGACTTGAGAGCATCTTCTGACAGAGATCCGAAGAGCCAAGCCATGACATTTTGGTCAGCTCGAACCCACTTTTGAAACTCAGGGTTGCTTTCTTGAGTCACCATATCGCCATTTGTCACAGTCATGGTGGGAGAAGGGCGAGTTGTAGCTCCGGTGACATAGCCGAGAAGAGAATGAGATGAAAGAAACTGTTCGAACTGCAACTTCCATAGTAGATAGTTGTTTTCTTTGAGTTTGAGAGTGACGCATTGAGAAATGGTAACCAAAGGAGGGTCATTGTTCCCTTCCATGGCTCTGATACCATGTAGTTTGAAAGAGAGAAAGCTTAAAGCTCAAGAAACTCA
>OVAU01003708.1:0-10800 GCA_900406315.1 Biscutella laevigata subsp. laevigata
TTATTTTCTAAAAATGCTTCTGTTTTAATAAATAGGGGATATATAGAAAGAAAGTTCAATTCGGACTTCTCTCATGGCATCTTCAGATTCTCATATCTTGATGATGATGTTGCTCGTGAGCCTCTTTTGTTCTACCGTCTTAATCACTACAGTGAGTTCACAAACTCTATGTCGGAATTTTGAATCGATCATCAGTTTCGGTGATTCTATTGCCGATACTGGAAACCTGATGGGTCTCTCTACTCCTAACGATCGTCCTCAGCCATCTTTTCCTCCGTACGGAGAGACCTTCTTCCATCATCCCACCGGCCGTTATTCTGATGGCCGCATCATCCTCGACTTCATCGGTAACTTCTCTTACTCTATTAACCACTCGAACTTATAGTCTTTTAAATGAGAAGTGTTTTTAATCTCTGAGAAGAATCCAAAACAAGATATTCTTGTGTGTGTCTGAAACTGTGATAAGAAACCAAAAGTGGTAGTATTAATTAACTTCGGCTCTTTCTTATTATTAATAAAAAAAAAAAGACAAAACAAACATGTTTAATGTGTTCTGTTCACAGCTGAATTCTTAGGGCTACCATATGTGCCACCGTTTTATGGATCTAAAAATGAAAACTTTGAGAAAGGTGTTAACTTTGCGGTGGGAGGAGCAACGGCACTGGAAAGTTCCTTTTTTGAAAAGAGAGGAATACAACATCACAGTAATATCAGTTTAGGAGTTCAGCTTAAGAGCTTCAAAGATAGTTTACCAAACCTCTGTGGTTCTCCTTCAGGTGGTCAAAGATCAACGTTTCTTTATTCCAACAGTGAAGAATTTGAGCTCACTTGTATAATGTTCTGTTTCTGTTCTGTTTTGTTTTTAGATTGTAGAGATATGATTGGAAATGCTTTGATTCTCATGGGATAGATTGGAGGGAATGATTTTAATTTCCCTTTCTTCGAACACAGAACTATTGAGGAAATCAAAGAGCTGGTTCCGCTTGTTATCAATACTATTTCTTCTGCAATCACAGTAAAACAGTTTTAATCCCATTCTTGATTTGTATCTTCTGATTTTGTTTGTCAGAGACGATAATATGATCTGTTTCTTTGGGGTCGAATGTTTTTGAATCCAGGAGTTGGTTGGTTTGGGAGGAAGAACATTCCTAGTTCCTGGAAATTTCCCGATCGGATGCTCTGTAGTCTATTTGACATTGTACCAAACATCAAACAAGGAAGAGTATGATCGTTTAGGATGTTTGACATGGCTTAACGACTTCTCACAATACTACAACGAGCAGCTTCAAGCAGAACTCAACCGACTCAGGAACCTTTATCCTCATGTCAACATCATATACGCTGACTACTACAACGCTCTGTTACCTCTTTTTCAAGAACCAACCAAATTCGGTTAGCCTCCTTGATTCCTCCTCTAAATTTACAACCTTTGATTCAGTACTGATCAGAGTTTCCAATCGATGATTACTGTCAGGGCTCATGCACAATCCCTTGGTCGCTTGTTGCGGTGTAGGAGGACCTTACAACTTCAACTTTAGTAGAAAATGTGGGATTGGAGCAGTGGGATATTGTGACGATCCTTCAAAGTATTTGAATTGGGATGGTGTTCATATGACCGAGGCTACATACAGATTTATAGCTGATGGAATACTCAAGGGACCGTATGCGAATCCTCCTTTCAGTTGGTCCTGCCTCGCCTCTAATATCAAGAACAAGGGGTCCTTAGACACAGAATATTCATTGATGAACAGCTAATACAAGCTTTTCTCAAACTCTGAGAGATAATGAGAAAACACAGATATGTCTCCAAGTGCTTATGTTTGTTTCCTTCTTCTTGAGATAAATACTAAGTGCTTGTAACTAGCAACATGGATTAATCCAAATGTATTCACATCATTTATACCCCAGATCTTTTGTAGAACGTGAGCAAGTAATCATTTTCTAGGTTATATTTGCATTGAAACTCAAGGAAGTAAAGAAGAGGACAAATAGTCCAATGTGGATACTTTTATACGGGCGGGTAAAAGTCCAAGTATCCGTTTTCTTTTTGTCGGCAAAGGTCTAAACTCTAAACAAGTGCCAAAATACATAAAGTTGTGTAGTCCAAACCTTTGCCCTACCTTGAGTCTGACTCATTGGCCCATCCCGCCAATTATCACATGACTGTTATTTTCTCTCTTTTTTTGGTTGGCTGCAAAATAGTTGGCTTGACTATTCCAAACTAAAAGATTTAGAAAATATCATATCATACTAAAAAAGGAAAGACAGAAAGTCACTTCGAGAAGCTCTCTCATGGCGTCTACATATTCTCACGTGCTGATGAATCTTGTGACCTTCTTTTTATCTACTCTCTTAGTAACTACTGTGAACTCGGAAACACAGTGTCGGAGTTTCAAGTCGATCATCAGTTTCGGCGATTCCATTGCCGACACTGGAAACTTGCTAGGCCTCTCTGATCCAAAGAATCTTCCTCCCTTCGCGTTACCTCCTTACGGAGAGACCTTCTTCCATCACCCAACCGGCCGTTTCTCTGACGGCCGCCTCGTCATCGATTTCATCGGTACGTCTCTACTGTTTACGAAGATGAGATCGAAATCAGTTTTATAAGCCCAGATAACTTGCTGAAAAGTTCCTAACAACTTGGATTTTATGGAAAGAGCAATAAATCTATTTCAGTATTTGGATTCACACTTCTTGATCAAAACAAAGATGACATTGGATCTTAAGGTTTTAATTCTTACAAATCATGTAAACAATTAGCTTAGTCTGTAATATGAAGAAACAGTTACTAACTGTGTTGGTTCCTCAGCTATCTCATGCTCTCTTTTTCTTTGGTTCTGTTCACAGCTGAATTCTTGGGTTTACCGCTTGTGCCTCCCTTTTATGGATCTCAAAATGCAAACTTTGAAAAGGGAGTTAATTTCGCGGTTGGGGGAGCAACAGCTCTGGAACTTTCCTCTCTTGAGGAAAGAGGGATTCATTTTGCTTTCACCAACGTCACTTTAGGTGTTCAGCTCAAGAACTTCAAAGAGAGTTTTCCTAACTTTTGTGGTTCTCCTTCAGGTAGTGAAGATAAGCTTTTTATTTCTGTATTTGGTGGTTCTTGTTTATGCTTCAGTCGTATGCTACTAGTGTTGATGAAGTTGGAAATAGGTTTGGAAAGCCTAATCTTAACCTTTGTTTGGATTAGAAGTACAGAGTCACAATAAAATCTGGTTTGCTTAGAGATCCAACCCTTCTTGTGAAACATCCTAGATACAATGAATCAAGCTCACTTGTAATAATGCTTTACTTTGTAATCTTGTTTTATACTGCATAGATATGATTGGAAACGCTTTGATCCTCATGGGAGAAATTGGAGGCAATGACTTAAATTTCGGATTGTTTCTGAACCAAAGCGTTGAAGAGATCAAAGAGATGGTTCCACTGGTCATCACTACTATTTCTTCTGCAATAAAAGTAAACATTTCTTGATCTGCTACTCCCTGGGAACAACAAGTAAACCATTATTTGTATCTGCTGATTTTTTTTTGTCAGAAACTATATAAGTTGTCTGTTTCTTTGGAATGGAAATGTTGAATCCAGGATGTGGTTGATATGGGAGGAAGAACATTCCTAGTTCCTGGAAATTTCCCACTCGGATGCTCTGTTATCTATTTGAAATTATACAAAACATCAGACAAGGAAAAATACGATCCTCTAACAGGATGTTTGACATGGCTAAACGAGTTTTCAGAATACTACAACGAGCAGCTTCAGGAAGAACTCAACAGACTCAGGAAGCTTTATCCTCATGTCAACATCATATACGCTGACTACTACAATGCTCTGTTTCCTCTTTTCCAAGAACCAGCCAAATTCGGTTAGCCTTCTTAATTCTTCTACTGAATGAATATACACGATCAAGTTCATTGATTCGATTTGCTAACTGAGTATTTACCAAACCAATCAGGGTTCATGAACAGACCCTTGTCCGCTTGTTGCGATCATAAAGAAGCTGAGTGTTGTAAGGATCCTTCAAAGTATGTGAATTGGGATGGTATTCATATGACTGAGGCTGCATATAGATGGATAGCTGAGGGCTTACTCAAAGGACCGCATGCAACTCCTCCTTTCAATTGGTCATGCCTCAGCTCTGAGATTAAGAACAATGAGTCATTGGACACAGAGTCTTCTCTGATGACCAGCTGATACAAAGCTGGTCTTAAACTTATCACATGTATTGTATTGTATTGTTGTTTGGTAAAAAGTGGTCAAGTGAAAAAAACACATCAAGTTTGTAGCTGAATAATGTGACATCTTCATAGAGATGTTAGGAAATTGGAACACTTGGAGAGCTACGTGTACTTAGAAGCTCTCATCCATTTTCAATAGCTCAGTGATAAATGGGTGATGTAAGCATTCATAATAGTGGTAGAAGTATAATGAAATACTCTTTTGTTTATAAGTTTTTTTTTTTTTTCACTGAATAATATATTGATAATCAGAAGGGGATACAGCAGAGAGATGAAAAGATATAGTTAAACATGATTAAAACAAACCACAAAAGGTGAAATACAAGGATCAAATAGAGGAAGAACATTCACTTGAGAAAAGGCTGTTGAGCCAAAGAGGATGTCCTGAGCTTAGGTAAGATTGCCAGAAGTTGCCGAGAGCAGCGCTGCGGGCAATCAAGAAAGCACCTCTATTTGATGAACGTGATTCATAATCAAGCTTCCAAAAATCGAACCTGTTAATCATGTTAGAGATGGCTACGGACTGAAATCTATACGCCGGCCAAAGTGAGGGACAAGCAACTGCTTTAGGCAGAGTCGTAGTGTCCACAGCAAACAAAATATTATCAAGGTGAAGAGTTAACAAACTATCCATAGCCCAAAGAATCGAGTGTAAGGAGAGCGAGAGAGCATCACCGACGTTTATCCAGGAGTTGCGAGCATGGAAAAGGACTTTACCTAGATGGTTCCTTAGGACCCAAGCCGCCCCGCCGGAGCGATTCTTACGGTTCCAAACCGAAGCAATATTACACTTCAAATAACCGAGAGGAGGTGGTCTCCATTTGGTTTCCGATTGAAGCAGAGTGGAGTGTTGAGTCTGATTGTTATGACGATCAAATTCCTGGGCCAGAAACCATTCATCAGCATCATCTTTGCTTTTCCTCGCAACATCATTAGCTTGAATCCGCACTCTGTCAAACATAATACAATTCCTCTGCTTCCAGATTAGCCATAGAATCCAAGGGAAAGATCTTCTAATATCAAGAGGAAAGGAAGGATCTTTTGATTTCTGTATGACGTAGTGAAGATTGACAAACTCCGAATCTTTGTCGAAACCGTTTTGCGGAGAGGGAAAGTCTGAGAGAGCCCAAATCAGGCGAGCAAGATGACATGTAAACAAAACATGATTGATCGATTCCAGTTTGAACCCGCAAATCTGACAAGTTGTGTCACATTTGATACCTCTCTGCTTTAATCTTGAAGTAACCGCAAGTGCACCTTTTAAAATCCTCCACATGAAATTTTTTAGTTTAGGAGAAGTTTTAACCTGCCACATGTTGTCGATGATCACTTGAGTTGAAGGTTGGATGGTGGCTTCTCTGATGACCTCGGATTTGTTGGCTTGATAAGCTAGTTTGTATCCGGTTTTAACAGAGTAGTTCCCACTCTTCGTTTGAGTCCAAGACCAAAAGTCTGGAACAGATGTGATCGGATTGAGATTAGTGATGCGGTCCACATCAGCTGGAACAAAATGATGTTGCAGTGAGCTCAAATTCCAGTTTCCTGCATCGTCGAGGAGATCAGATACGAGCAGGTTGTCGTCAGAGATCAATTGTTTCTTCGCCGGAATAATAACATTGTTCCCAACTTTTAGCCACGGAACTTCCCCAACTCTTGTCTGTCTCCCATCACCTATCAATTTAGCAAGGCCCTTGGATAAAAGCAGTCTCCCAAATAGGATACTGCGCCAAGCGTAAGATGGTCTTACACCCGATCCAGCCTCAAGAAAGTCATTGTTGATGAAATAACGACTTTTAAGCAGCTGTGAACAAAGAGAGTGAGGAAATTGAAGAAACCTCCATGCTTGCTTTGCTAAAAGGGCCTGATTAAAACTCTTAATATCTCTGAAATTAAGACCACCACACTGTTTGGGTAGACACAACTTGTCCCAGTTGGTCCAATGCATCTTGTTTTTGTGTTCCATCGAATTCCACCAAAAGGAAGCCATAGCTGAGGATAAATTCTTGCATGTTGTCTTCGGAAATTTGAAACACGACATTGCATAAACAGGCAATGCAAGAGTCACTGATTTTATTAGTGTTTCTTTACCTCCGAGTGACAGACATCTGGGGAACCATCCTGAGAACCTGTTTTTGAGTTTGTCATTGATGAAGTTCAACATATCAATTTTTGACCCGCTGAAACACTCTGGTAGGCCTAAGTAAGTGCCCGCCCCACCTTCCTTTTGAATCCCCAACAAGTCTTTAATTTTTTGTTTTGAAACTGCATCAATCTTCGACCCAAAAGTAATCGAAGATTTGTCGAGATTAATTGTCTGACCTGTTGCGCTGCTATAGATGTTGAGAGTCTGCTGCAGTTTCTGAACTTCAGGTTCGGAGGCCCTACACATAAATAGACTGTCGTCTGCAAACAACAAGTGATTTATGGAGGGTCCCGAGGCATGAAACCTTATACCACTGATTGAGCCTTCTGATTCAGCACGATTAAGCAAATGCGAGAGACCCTCGGTGCATAGAGCGAATAAGAATGGGGAGAGAGGATCCCCCTGGCGCAGACCTCGACCCGGATTTATCATACCAAACTGCTTATCATTGAGCACAACAGAAAATTTCACAGTAGTTATGCAGAATTTGATCCAACCTACAAACTTCATGTGGAACCCCATAGCAATTAAAAGTGAGTTCATATAACTCCATTCAACTTTGTCGAAGGCCTTGGATAAATCTGTCTTCACTGCCAGGTACTTCTTAGCCAGCTTGGGATTAGTCCGAAGACCGTGAACCAATTCATGGGCCATAATGATGTTGTCTGAAATTAACCGGCCAGAGACAAAAGCTGATTGAGTGGGAGAGACGATCTGATCGAGATAAGGTTTCAAACGGCCAGAGATGATCTTCGAAATTGTTTTGTAAAGGACGGAACACAAGCTAATTGGCCTGAGATTTGACATTGATGAAGGGTTAGAAGTTTTTGGGAGAAGACACAGGTGCGTGTAGTTCTAATCTTCTGGAAAGGATCCATGAATAAAGAAATTGGAGACCTCTTTATATACCCTTTCACCTATAATGTCCCAGTAATGTTGGAAAAAGAGCCCTGTCATTCCGTCGGGACCCGAGGCACTGGATTGGTTAATAGAGAACACAGCTCTGCGTACTTCGTCCCTGGAAACTGTCCGAGTTAGAGAAATGTTCATTCTCGCTGTCACTCTTGGGGAGAAACCTTGAAACCAATCTTCGAAATTCGAAGGATTAGAAGAAGTGAAGAGTGTTTGAAAATAATTAACCGCTACATCTCCCATGGAAGCTTCACATCGCTGTTCAAACCCGTTTAAGTCAATCAGTTTGACAATATGATTGCGGGATCGGTTAGCCTGAACCGAAGCATGGAAATATTTAGAATTGTTGTCACCATCTTTAAGCCAATGTTCTCTGCTCTTCTGCTTCCAAAACAACTCTTCTTCTTTATAAGCAATAACCAGATCAGATTTGAGCCCTTTGAGAAGAGAGTAAGGAGGATTAACTGAAGATTGGGCTGCTTCCAATTCTGCCTCAATTTGATAAATCCGAGTTCTAGAGTTAAGATTGTTCTGCTTTTTCCACTTGCTAAACACTGATCGACAACTCCGGAGACCAGCAGAAACAGAACCAGAGACTTGCGAAAGAGGAGAAGACCATACCTCTAAAACAGATTGACGAATGTCTGGTTTAAAAAGGAACCGCCTATCAAACCGGAATTGTCCTCGGTAACGCTCTTGGGAAGATATGAGAGATACCAAAACAGGTCTATGATCGGATCCACGCTTATCCAAAAAAGCTTGTGACGATGCCGGAAATGAAGATTTCCAACTGTCATTAACGAAACAACGATCAAGTTTGGATTGCACCCACATATCACCTCTTCGACCCGCCCATGAGAAAGCGTCTCCAGTGCTCGGAATTTCAGTTAAATTGCAAGCGTCAATCATATTGTTAAAAGGGATGAAAGAAGAAACCGGCCTACAGACACCTCTGATTTTCTCATCATTACTGAGTATGTCATTGAAGTCCCCTAACAAGCACCAACTCTCCTTGCGAATGGAACCTAACCGAGTAATGCGTTCCCAGACCTTATAGCGCTTAGAAGCCAAGGGATCTCCATAGACACAAGAAAGGAAGAAACTAAAACCACTGTACATAACAGAGCAGTCAATCAGATTCTTATCTACAAAGTTGAAATCCAACTGAACATTGTTCTTCCAAAAGATGGCAAGGCCTCCACACTTGCCTATAGGATCTACTGTACATATACGATCGTAACCTAACCAAGCTTGAAGATCAACCAAAACGTTTTTACAATTCATTGTTTCCATTAAGAACAGAATCTTAGGAAAATGTTTTTGACGCATCTCCCTAAGACGAGGAATCGTCAGACCTTGAGACCGTCCCAAACCCTGACGATTCCAGCTCATAATGCTCATTGGGATGGAAGCGGTCCACTGGTGGGGACCACCTTCTGATTTTTCCGCTTTGTGTAGACCGAAGGTTCCTTGTCCAAAAGAGTTCTTTTATGAGTTCCTTCATTGATGACTGAGACCAGAACACCTTTGGAGGGTTTATCCGATGGATTTATGGAGTCCTTTCTCTGAATCCTCTTGAACTTAGAAGGCCGTTTCCGACCCGAGGATTTTCTAGTAGCTGTCCCGGAAGAGGAAGGTTCCAAAGAAACCAACCGTGAAACCGTTGGACAACTAAGTGAAGGAAACACTAGCCGAGAAGACCAGTCTTGAGAGGGATTTTTGGGAAGCAGGGGCAGGGAGGCTGTAGAAGAAGCACTTTGCTCAAAGAAAGAAACGGTGCTCCCTCGGATATTATGAGTAGAGGAAGAGCCAGAATCTCTCTGAGCATTGAAAGTGAACACAGGCCCCTTCTCCATATTTGCATATTTAGTGTGTCTCATTGGTGGTTCAAGTCGCAGAGCTCGTTTTGCAACAATGGGATCAGATTGTGCTTCTAAAACAGATGATTTCACCTTGTCTTCACGTAGTTTAAGTTCTGAATCCTGAGAAGCAATTAAGTAACGTCTCATTTCTTGAAGGACCACCGGGTTAATGCGTGGTCTGCCTGTGAGAGAGTCAAGGCCAACTTGATCTTACGAGAGGATACCATATAGAGGATCCGATGGTTTAAGAATTGACTCTCTAGCTGAACTGGCTGCTTGTTTGGATGATGATGACGAGGACTGTTGCTTAATTTTGAGGAATTTCGGGCAAACAGTTTGGTCATGATTCATCATTTGACAAGTGTAGCATCTCTTCTGAGTTCTTTCATATTCATAGTAAACAGTGTGAGGCTCTCCAGAGGCAAGAGTAATTGTTTTAGAAGGGTAGAGAGGTTTTGAGACATCGGAGAAAATCCTCACCCGAACATAATCATTGATCTGGGGTTCGTCAGGATTAAAAGCCACGATATCTACTCGACCAACTAATTCTCCCAGAGAACCGATAGCATATTCAGTGTAGTTGTTAATAGGAACATTCCTGATCCGGATCCAGATTGGAACTATTCGAAGGTAGTCTTCAGGGGGGTTTTCAACCCAGCGATCCATGACGATAGCCCATTGATTGTGAGATTGCAGTCCCTTGTCAAGAACTTCCTGAAGATCAACCTCTGTTTTAAAAACGAACTGGAATCTTTCTTTGGAAAGAGCTATACCATAAACCCTATCCTTCTTAAGCCATTTCCTGGGCATATCCCGCACTACATCCGAGACTCGCTGACAATCTGGGTTTAATATACGACCTATGAGACTGAGAGAGTTTCTTTCAGAGGATTGATACGCCGGGAGATTCGGCATTTTAAACGGAGCTTCTTCAGCATCATCATCTATAGCTAGAGCCATGAGTTCTCTATCTAAAGCAGAAGACATGGCTAAAGACTCTCGGGAGAACCTTAGGAGCTAACCGGAGAGAACGGAACCACGAACCAACAAGATAAATAGCAGAGTTTGCACGGAACACAACGGAGAAAACGGAGAAACGGAACAGGGGGAAAGCAAACGAAGAAGAAGTAGTGAGCTGTCACTAGAAGGACCACAAAAACCAGAAAAATATCTTCGGAACAGTGAACTGAAGCGATTAAAACCCACAGAAAAAGAACACGTGTGTAATACAAACCCTCTGAAAGGTTCAGAGGTACCTAAGCCCAAAAAAGGGATTCACGTCACCAACCAAATTTTTTCGTACCTTTTTGTTTATAAGTTTATTTTGACTATTTTTCTTCAACATTTTTTTCTAAAGCCATTTATAATATATGTGCAGAAGTTTCTTTCGAGAATATATATCTATGCTCTCTGGAGAGATATGACCGAATTGTATCATATGCCAATCTATTCATCATATTTCAGTTTTTCTCTGAAATCTTAATGAATCAAAGCGTCTAAGATCTCACTTTACCACATTCTGAAATGTTTGGTTCCATCAAAAACTTCTATATCCGTGCATTTGAAACATCTTTATAGTATTATTTTAGAGTCACTTTAAAGAATATATAACCTTTAAATCAGTAAACTATTACATGATATGCCATTA
>OVAU01003711.1:0-10794 GCA_900406315.1 Biscutella laevigata subsp. laevigata
GGGATAAAAGGTGATTTTCCGAAGAAAAACGTGATTTTCCGGGGTAAAACGTGGTTTTCCGGGGTAAAACGTGATTTTCCGGGGTAAAACATGATTTTCCGGGGTAAAACGTGATTTTCCGAAGAAAAACGTGATTTTCTGAAGAAAAACGTGATTTTCCGGGGTAAAACGTGATTTTCCNTTCAGAAGTAACTCAAATAAAATACGTTTCACTGAAGTATTTACACTTTTCAATTATTTTTGGACTTCTGATACGAGGTCCAGCCCCTTAAAAACTACCATTGAGGCTGGTCTAAGTGTTGGATTAGAGGCTTACACGCTTGTGCAATCTGAGGTGGACGACGATATGAAGCCAATGATATCTAAGCTTGATTGAGAGAAAGATTTAGGCCATGTTCTTTTTCTCATCGGATGCTCCATTTGAATAATAAAATGTTAATGTAGAGTTTGGATGCTGCATCTTCATCTCAAATTTTTTGGAATCGGGTTTTTTTCTCAAAAAAAACAAAATTTTAAATCTTTGGAATAACACGAAATGGTGATTTTTGAGGCACACACGAAATTC
Organism: Biscutella laevigata subsp. laevigata; assembly: GCA_900406315.1. Taxonomy (NCBI): domain Eukaryota; kingdom Viridiplantae; phylum Streptophyta; class Magnoliopsida; order Brassicales; family Brassicaceae; genus Biscutella; species Biscutella laevigata. The sequence continues at coordinate 566 of OVAU01003711.1, forward strand.
ATGGAATCTCGAGTTTTGAGAAAAACGTTGAATCTCGATTTTACAGAAAAATGCGAAATTCCAAGTTTTTGGGAAAAACTTAGAATCTCGGTTTTTCGGGAAAAACACGGAATCTCGATTTTTAGGAAAAATGTGGAATCCTAGATTTTCGGGAAAAACACGGAATCTTGGGTTTTCTGGAAAAAGGGGAAACTAAGTTTTCGGGGAAAACGGGGAATCTCGGTTTTTCGGGAAAAATGCGGAGAAAAATGTGGAATCCCGGATTTTCGGGAAAAAACACAGAATCTCGGATTTTCTGGAAAACGGGGAATCTCAAATTTTCGGGAAGATGCAGAATCTCATATTTCGGGAAAAAAACTTGGAATCTCGAGTTTATCCGAATAACATGAAATCTTGGTTTTTCTCAAAAACGTGAAAACTCGTATTTTCGAGAAAAAAAATGCAGAATCTCAGTTTTTGAAATCTTGATTTTTCGGAAAAAACCGTGAAATCTCGAAAACGTCTAATCGTGAAATCTCGATTCTTCCCGAAAAAACACCAAATCCCGATTTTTTCTGAAATATCGGAATCTCATTTTTAATCGAAAACTATATCCTTCGCAATCATTTTGGATTTTCAGTATCCAAATGCCATTAGAAACTCAAAAAAAAAAACATCTAGATGTTGTGATCTAAATACAAAAAAGAACTAACTTGTTGCATCTGAATGAAGAAAAGAAGAAGCCATTAAAAGAAGCATTTCCCATTCAATTGGCATGAAGACAAGCATGCAGATGAATAAGTCTTTGATTGTAATCAGAGGAAGTGCGAGGAAAGTTATGAGAATTGCAACATATGTGAGGAACACTAGACCCTTTTATCATTCTGAATAGAAACTGAAAATTCGTGCTGAATCTTTGCCTTCGACGGCCCAAACTCTGCAAAGATCGTTACATCGTAGAAATTAACACAATGTTTCAGAATCTTGGGGAAGAAAATCATATGTGAGTGTGCATAAAAAGTTATACCTTCACAATTAGTAGAATGAATAAGATCACACAAACCATGAAGATTTGAAAAGAGTCGAGAGTGTTTTGTGTTGCAGATTCTACAGATTTGTCATATATGCTCTCTCACTTTCTCTAAAGACTGGTCTACTTCTGCAGGTAAATTCTGAGAAGTTAATAAACTTGTGATACTTGCTGCTTCAACTCTTACACTTCATACGATCTAAGATTTGTTATTATTGTTTTACAATATAAGATTGATTGCTTGATCAAAAGCAGATTGGTCTGATAAAACAAAACGACGATTAGAACTAAAAACATCATTGTTCAATAGAGCTGCTTAATGAGAAGGTTTAACAACTTAATAAACTCCAAAAAAACACAAAATATTCGTAAATTAAAAACATCATAAACTAGAAAGAGTTTCAAAACGAATCCATCGATGCCATCATGTGTATTATAAGCATCAAATCACAAGCTGGTTGTCTCATTAACGGTACTGCAAAGACGTAAAAACAACAAAATTAGAATGAACAATACTTGACAATAGGAATAAATTACAAATCCATGGAGATTTGATTCCACTGAAATTACCTTGATGAATCCAATTTCCTTGGCATTGCTGCGGAAGCACTGTCTGCAACAGTTCAGTCCATACTTCCTGATCAGCCCGTGTGAGTTCCCGCACACACGACTACATAAAGACAACAATTGGAAAAACACAAAGTCAGAACCTTTGTCTCCCAAATAGATAATCTCACATGTAACTACAATACACAAATCATTACATTTAGCCCATATAGCTTTTGTCATTATAGTGAACTATTGTGGAACATATTAACCAAAGCTGATCAGATTATTCAAACGAGCAGAAAAATCTTGCTCAGGCTTAAACAAGATAATTGTATTTCTAGTAACGAAACAAATACAAGCAGAAAGCGAGAGAGGAAGATGGTTTACCAGGTGCGAGATCCCGGACCATACTTCTTAGGATGAGAATTCCAGACATTAGAGTGACCCATATCGTCAAATTGCTCACAGAAGAAAAGCAAACGGCGACGAGAGAACTTTTAAAAACCCTAGAATTCGTTTCGGTGGAGAAGAAGCTGAGTTTTATAAGTACTAATTGGTTTTATTAATGGGCCTTAATGTAAAAAGCCCATTAGACCCATTAATGAGTGGGTTCTCTTTTCTTTCTCCACAAGATTATGTTTTGAGGTGTTTCTATGATCCTTCTTTGTTTTGTGGTCAATCCATGGCCACTCGACCTCTAATCTCTCTGCAATTTTTATCTTCTTCGTTAAACCCAACACCACAATCTCTCTTCCTTCCCAATTTCTCACTGAAAAAATCCCAAGTTAGTCACCAGAAAAAACTGAAATGCTCACGGACAAGTGTTCATTGCTCTGCTAATTTGATCATCCATCCTTCGATTCTCTTCTTAAGTGGCTTCGATGGAGGCGGATTCGTTGATACACAGACTGTCATCGTCACCATCAGTCTTGTTGTAGCCATTGCCCTTTCTCTCTTCCTCGGCTTCAAGGTTCATATCTAATCTCTCCTTCTCTCTCTGGATTACAACATTTTCAAAATCATAACTTCGTAGTAGTGACTGATTCTTGCAGGGAGACCCAGTTCCATGTGAGAGATGTGGTGGAAATGGTGAATCTCTTAGTTTTTCAATTCTTTTACTCTGTTTCATGTAAATGATTAAACTCTAGTCACTTAAGAGAATAATAACTATTGAATGATTCATAATTCCCTTGGAATAGGAACAACCAGTTGATCATTCTTCTTCTTTAATTCTTGTGTGTGTTTTTAATATTTCTTGTGTTTATGGGTTTGTCACAAATAAAAAGGAGGAACAAAGTGTGTGTTTTGCCAAGAAGGGAAGATGAAGGTGGAATCTGGAGTTGTTGACTGCAAAGTCTGCAAAGGTTCAGGTACTAACTACTACGTACTCTAAACCACCCTGTTATTATATGATCTAGTTAACAAGATATGAAGTAGGTTTTTGTTGTTGTTGTAGGTTTGATTTTCTGCAAGAAATGTGGTGGTTCTGGTTATTCTCGCCGTTTATAATATAAGTCCTTACTATACTATGTCAGTGAAACTGTTTTCGACATTGGTCCTTTATATGATATATTCTAACTTGTTTAATTGTTGTCATTATAACAAAATTGTGGAACCTTTTTCCATTTTAATGGTCATCCACAGTTTTTCATTTTCACTTGTTTTTTCAAGTTTCATTTGGACCGAAATCTTTTCATATCGGAGATCAAATCATCTTATAAATTGAACAATGTTTGGCTGAACAATTCTATTTCCAAAAAGCTCTTACTCATGTTTTTTTAGAAATGTGTAGACCGGTTGAACTGGTTTAATTACCAAATATGCATAAAATGAGCTCCTTAACTACCTTTTCATCGGACAAACTCCTTAATCTTCTACTTTTTTGGTAACTATATGCTTCTTAAGCTCAACTAGTTATCCTACTCATACTAAGCTTTTTTATGTAAACAAGTTACATACTTCGGATTTTTCTGACTTGCTAAGAATTTTGTTTGCTTGAACTTGATCCCAAATTTTGGCTTGCTAATTTCCGGTTCAGGTATTCCGGTTTGGTTACAGTTCTGATATAGAATATTATTTATTAAATTAATTAATTAAAAAAAGGAGGAGGCGCAAAGTTTGAGAAGAGAAAATGCCCCCAACGTTCCGATAATTTCAAAAAACGCAAACAAATCTCAGCCGTCAATCAACACGCTCCCTCCACCCTCCGATCGTATCTCGTCTTCTTCAACGTTACTTTTTTCTCACTTATTCTCTCCCTCTTCACACCCAAATTCAAAATCCTTTCTCTGAGACTCTCTCTGTCTCTCTATCTATCTCTCTCTCACTCACTCACTCCAATCTTCTCTCATCAACCAATCCCAATTAGATATGCCGTTTATTTCCGAGACTGCTAGTGCTATTAAGCGCCGGTTCGGATTCAACGACCGTCCTGCCGCGTCGGAGTCTCTACGCTCTGTGCCTTGCACGCCGGATGCTAACACCGTCACTAGGGAGAACCATACTCATCAGTCTCTGGTTGTCTCTTCTGCGATTAGAAGCATGCCCCAATTAGACGAAGATGGAACGATTTGCGCTGGATCTGCTCAGATATCGAGGTCTCAAAGCTTTGAGTTCAACGAGGATCCGGCGTTCTGGAAAGATCATAATGTGCAGGTGAGATTTCTGTTTCTTCTTTTCGTATTGGACTGAGTATTGATTCGAGTTTCCTCTATGGGTTCCTTAGTTGATTTGATCTCGTTGAGCTTATGTGTGTTTATTTGGTTAGGTTGTTAATTCGATTTATCCCAATTTTCTTCGCATGTTGAAATTAGGTTATCATTAGAACTCGTCCACTTAATAATTCAGAGATTTCTACACAAGGCAATAACAAATGTGTTAGGCAAGACAACGGCCAGGCAATCACTTGGATTGGGAATCCAGAGTCCCGTTTCACATTTGATCTCGTTGCTGACGAGAATGTTACCCAGGTACTGCCTTTTGTCCCAGTGCTCGTTTATGCATTTTTTTTAAGCTCGAGACTTTTCCTAAGTATCTACTTGCTTTCATTTTCACTTACAGGAGATGATGTTCAAAGTGGCTGGAGTGCCTATGGTGGAAAATGTTGTGGCGGGTTACAATAGCTGCATGTTTGCCTATGGCCAGGTTAGACTTATCTTCTTTCTGTGAGGGTGAGTGTTATCTGCATTTACTTCTAGTATTTCCAGCCTGATGGTAGTCTTGATTTGTAGACTGGAAGTGGGAAAACTCACACAATGCTTGGAGATATCGAGGGAGGAACACGTAGACATAGTGTCAACTGCGGGATGACACCTAGAGTTTTTGAGTATTTGTTCTCAAGGATCCAAAGGGTTTGGTGCCTTGAGTCTCTTGTATGACTACGTTTTGGTGAAATTTCGTGTGAAATGGTGAATATTGATCTGTCTTTTCTGTAACCAGGAAAAAGAAGTCCGCAAAGAGGAAAAGCTACATTTTACTTGTAGATGTTCATTTCTGGAGATATACAACGAGCAAATTCTTGATTTGTTAGATCCATCATCTGTTAATTTACAGGTATACATACCACACAAATCTTATCCTTTTTACATATACTTTGTATCTAGTGTGGATTAACCAAATCATACTCGACATCCACTTTCGCAGCTAAGGGAAGACCACAAGAAAGGTATTCATGTTGAGAACCTAAAGGAGATTGAAGTTTCAAGTGCCAGAGATGTGATTCAACAATTAATGCAGGTAATTCATTTCGCTTTCCATCCTTTTTTATATTTAAACTTTGTAGCTCTCTAGATTAGGTGCACTTGGTCTGCTCTTCTAGGTTTTTCTCCTGACCTGCAACCTGTCTATGTTAAAGTTTCAAGAAAGCTTACAACAAAAGTACTAAATTTAGTCAATTGTCGCATGGAGAAGCTTGATGACGCTACTTCTTTGAACTTCCCTCTTTCCTTTTGCCTTTATTAACAACTTTGCATGCTTGGTGCTCTTTTGTTCCATATTCAACAGAGGATGCAACAGTTGACAATTGCTGTTTCATTTTATAATAGTTTTCTTATGCAACTTCCACACTACATGTTGGTTTACATGTAGGGTGCTGCAAATAGGAAAGTAGCTGCTACTAATATGAATCGTGCAAGTAGTCGATCCCACAGTGTATTTACATGCATCATTGAAAGCAAGGTAATCATTTGTTCTTAAGTTGTTATTATGTGGTTATCTGATGAATTTTTTCATATAAAAAATAACCTGACCTGTGTTTTCTAATTAGTGGGTATCTCAAGGTGTAACTCATCATCGGTTTGCACGGCTTAATCTTGTTGATTTAGCTGGATCTGAAAGGTAATATCAGCTATAAACTTTAGGAAATCAACTACCCTTTATTTCTTCAAGACATTCTGCTAACATCTGGGCTATAGGCAAAAGAGTTCAGGAGCTGAAGGTGAGCGCCTCAAAGAAGCAACCAACATTAACAAGTCTCTGTCAACATTGGGGTAAAATTACATCTTTGTGCAAGCGTCAAGTACTTATTCTAGATATGTCTTTGTTATGTAGTTTTCCTGATTTTCTCTTACTGACATTGCAGGCTTGTGATCATGAATCTTGTAAGCGTTTCCAATGGAAAATCAGTCCATGTTCCATATCGAGATTCAAAACTCACATTTTTGCTCCAGGTAAATAATGATAAGACATTTAAGCATGTGGCATAATTAGCCATGATCCCAGTAATATGGTTTTTGCACATAACTGTAGTGATCAATGACTGTCACACTTGTAAATATACAGGATTCTCTTGGAGGGAATTCAAAAACCATAATAATTGCTAATATTAGCCCATCTAGCAGGTACACTGATACTCTATGTCTGTTTATCGTTCCATGATCTTTCTCCCTGAAATATTCATCAGACTGTATCTCATGGTCCTTGGTATGATTTTTTTTGTCTTGTTCAGTTGCTCATTGGAGACCCTAAGTACTTTGAAGTTTGCACAGCGTGCCAAGCTGATAAAGAACAATGTAATGAAATTACTCCTTGGAATTATTTTCTAAGTCATAGATCTGATATAGTGCGCTAAGTTTAATTATATCATTACTCAATAGGCAATTGTCAACGAAGATGCATCTGGAGATGTTATTGCTATGCGGCTACAAATTCAGCAGCTTAAGGTAGAATTTTCAGCAAATACGGTTTCTCTTTCTCTCCCACGAACTTGTTCTTAAGTGTTGTTAATCATATTCTACAGAAAGAAGTATCCCGCTTAAGAGGAATGGTTAACGTTGGAGTAAACAATCAGGACATAGACACTGTCTCAATGGGTTGCCCTGCTACTCCTCTATCTCTCAAGTGGGATGGGTTTAATGGATCATTCACTCCTCTGACAACTCACAAAAAGATGTCTAAGGTTTGAAATTGGTTTTCCTGATAGAGATTTTCTCTACGCTAAGCTCTTACTTTTCTTAGGAATTTGATGATCTTTATTGTTCAGCATTTTGGTTGTTCTTAACACTTTCTCTTGCATGGCGTCGCAGGTACAAGACTACGAAGTTGCACTTGTTGGTGCTTTCAGGAGAGAGAGGGAAAAAGACGCTGCTTTACAAGCTTTGGCTGCTGACAATGAGGCGTCAATGAAGTTGGTACGTTTTAAATAGATTCCTCACTTGGGATTCACGTACTGTGGAAATCAAAGAACTGATAAAATTCACGAATTCATAATTTTGTTCTCTAAACAGGAAAAGAAAAGAGAGGATGAAATACGAGGGCTGAAAATGATGTTAAAGCTCCGAGATTCAGCAATAAGGAGTTTACAAGGTGTAGTTTCAGGAAAGATCTCTGTTGAAGCGCATCTGCAAAAGGAAAAGGCTGATCTTGTAAAGGAGATAGAGGTGCTTCGAGCTCAGGTTGACAGAAATCATGAAGTTACCAAATTTGCCACGGAGAATTTGCGGCTAAAAGAAGAGATCCGAAGGCAAATACTCCTTGAAAAATCCATGTTTTTCCCTCAGCAATATAGCTTTTCTATTATGGTTAAAAATTCACTTTTCTACACAGATTGAAATCACAGTGTGAGGAAGGTGAACGGGATATCTTGAATCAACAGATTCAAGCGTTGCAAGATAAGGTGAATAATACATTCAGTCATTTCAAGACCTCAAAAGTGTGCTTACGACTGGAACTAACATGTAACTTGTATCAATTTACAGCTGCTAGAAGCTCTTGATTGGAAACTCATGCACGAATCAGATTCCTCCATGGTGAACGGAGATGGTAACATTAGCGATATGTTCTGCTCAAACCAGGTATGGGCTTGAAAAATTATTTCATCTGTGTTTTATTGCCTCACAAAGTGTTGTTTGTATGTTACAACAGTGGAATGTTCTAGCCAAAACGTTCTGACACTTTTTTATTTTATTTTGCAGAATCAAGAATCAAAGAAACTTTCAGTCATCCAAGATGAAAATGAATTCCTCCGAATGCAGGTTATTCTTGCCTTCAGGCAGATTTTAGCCCCCTCTATTCATTACATCAGATTAGATAGATATCTCTAACTTATTGCTTTTTTTTGCTCACTGAAGGCTATTCAAAATCGGGCAGAAATGGAATCTCTTCAGAAATCATTAAGTTTTTCCATTGACGAGAAAGAGAGATTGGAAAAGTAATCTACTACGTCATATATTTCAGTTTTAGGTTCAATCATTAAGCACCTCAGCTCATCTTATTGGAATTTCTTGCAGGCTTGTGGACAGTTTGGCCAAGCAGCTTGAGGGAATAAGATCCTCAGGCATGGTTGGCGATGATGATCAGATAGAGGTTAAAACAATGGTCCAAGCCATTGCATGTGCTAGTCAAAGAGAAGCTGAAGCTCACGAGACAGCAATCAAGTTGTCGAAAGAAAACGATGAACTGTGCCAGAAAATAAAGGTCCTGATTGAGGACAATAACAAACTTATAGAGCTGTATGAACAAGTAGCTGCAGAAAACAGCTCCAGAGCTCTTGGCAATAACGTGACAGATTCGTCAAGTAATAATGCCGAAGAACAGAAAAGTGCTGAAATTGCTCTAGAGGTCGAGAAAACTGCAGTTGAGGAGCTGAAGAAAAGGATAGGAAACCTGGAGAATCAGCTTAGCGAGATGCATGAGGAGAACGAGAAGCTAATGAGTCTGTATGAAAATGCGATGAAGGAAAAAGATGAATTCAAAAGACAGATATCTTCTCCTGGTCAAGAGAAGCTTGTTGAAGTTGATTGCGTAGATGTCGATTGCTCCACTGATACTGAAATGGAGCTGTGCAACTCTTCTTCTGAAACGTCCACGGAAGATTTAAAGTCAGCGAGGCTGAAACTTGAACTGGCCCAGGAAAAGCTTTCAGTCTCTGCGAAAACCATTGGAGTCTTCTCTTCTCTTGAAGAGAATATTTTGGACATCATCAAGCTAACAAAGCAAAGCAAAGAAGCTGAAGACAGAGTTAAGGAACACCAGAATGAGCTAGGATCTATAAAAGCTGTCTCTGATCAAACAAATGCAAGAAAACAAGTTGCAGAGAAAAAGTTAGCTGCTCTCAGATGTTCACTATCAAACTTTGTATCATCTGCGGCTTACTTTGAACAGCGAGAAGAACGAGCAAGGGCGTGTGTAAACGCATCTTCCAGTCATCTGAACAAGAAAACTGAAGAGCTCGATGTTCTTCGTTCTTACAAAAGAGAAATCGACGCTGCTATGGGTAAGATCCAACAATCTGAGGCAGAGCTGAAGAGTAACATTGTAATGCTGAAAATAAAAGTGGATGAAGAGAATAGCAGACACGAAGAAGAAAAGGTTCTTTGTTCGATTGATAACTTAGAGAAAATCAACACTCCTCAGCGAAATACTCTGTTTACAGGAAAAGCCACAGATTTGCTAAAATCCGAGGAAGAGAAAACAAAGCTACAAGCTGAGATGAAGCTTTCTCGGGAAAAGCTAGTTTCGGTGAGAAAAGAAGTTGATGACATGAACCAGAAGTCTCTAAAACTGGAGAAGGAAATCAAAACCATGGAAGCAGAGATCGAGAAAAGCTCAAAGACTAGAACCGAAACAGAGCTTGAACTACAGAACATAATCCAAGAGAAGCAAACACTTGATGAGATCGAAGAACAAGGGAAGTCTGAGATACAAAACATGATAATCGAGATTCACCAGCTTTTCTTTGAGTCAGATTTAAGAAAAGAAGAGGCGAGGATTGTAAGAGAAGAGTTCGATGCAGAGGAGCTTAGAGCGGAAGAGTTGCACAAAGCTACGATCGGGATAGTCGATAATGCGTTGAAGACGCTAGAGAAGGAGAACAAAGGACAATCTTTATTATTATCAGGTAAGATTGAAGAAGAAGTAGAGAGTGTTTTGGGTTTGGTTAACGAGGCCACGAGGATGCTTGAAGATTCTCATTGACATGAGACTTGATTCGCACGTTAGGGTATTCTGATGTTATCTATGACATTTTAATACATTCCTTGTGTTAGAAACTTTAAAACTTTATTGTGTATCAAAGGAAGTACATCATTTCCTTTTCTTGAGAGTCTCAGTGTAACGACCCGCTCCCGTGGGCCGCTACCTCGAGCCCACCAAACCCATTAGTATGATATTGTCCGCTTTGGGCCACAAGGNGTGGCCCACACGGTTTTCTTATTGGGTACCACCCCAAAAGGCC
>OVAU01003712.1:0-10793 GCA_900406315.1 Biscutella laevigata subsp. laevigata
CGGTTTTCGACCGCTATAAGTATCCATATTTCTTGTAGTGGAAAACACAATATTGACAATCAAAACACCACAAATTCCAAATAAATTGACCAAATTCCTAAGATGAAACATAAAAAAATTAATCACTTCTTACCTCATTTGCAGATACTGTCCTCATAAATTATTGTCCCAAAGACACTCTTGGTTACTGTCTTAGAACAAAAAAATCGATGGTTTAAGAACTTACTGGACGAAGAAAAATTATTGCTAGGTTAAACTCTCACCAAGTAAAATATTTGAAGGTAGAGATGAAAACTAAACAACATAAATTAATTAATTTGTTTCTTGACTCATCAATAAAATAATGATCCACTGATCCACGTCATCATGTTAGACGGTAAATTTAACACCATCGGATTGTAGCCCATTCGGGTTTTAAAAAACTTCGGTACGGGTTCGGTTCATTTTTTTCGGTCGGGTTCGAGTTATTTTTCGGGTTCGGATTTTTTGCCCATGCCTAAGCTTGACCGATCCAGAAGCAAAAAATCCAACATTTGCAGGATCGACCAGCCTTGCCCGATCCAGTCCAGAAAAAATGACCAAAAATAGTTTTACCTAGTTTTTCTCTTCATATAAATACTCTAAACCTAGCTTTTTGGAGAATTTTCATCTTGGATGGCCTCCATCATCCTTATCATCTTTTAAGGTTTCTTTTATGCTTTATTTTGCTTAATCTTGTAAAAACTTCTTGGATCTTTTGTTTAATCTAAGTTTTCTTGCAATTTCTTCTTCTATATTTCTTATTTTCTGTTTTTGCATCATGAGACGATACATTTCTTGCATAGGATCTTGTGTTTTCATCATGATTTGTGAGTAGTCACCATAAGTTTATGGATTAGGGTTGATGAAGGCTTAGATTTATTGCTTTTGATGTTTTGTGCTTAATCTATCATATAGCTTCACTTGATTGGTGTGCTTAATGCTACTTGGGACTTAGCTAACCTCATATAGATCTTAGGGATTTTATTGCCTGAGAAGTGTTTGATAAAATGCTTGAATGAACTGATTTTGTGCTATTTGAAGTGTTTCCATGAGAGTGTGTTAGAATCATCTAGTAGTTGCATAGACTATACCTTTAATGCTTCTTATTTATGTATCTGGCTACAAGAGTCTGTGTTGTATGATTAAGATAGGGGATATTGCCACGAGAGTGGATTAGCCTAAATTGGATAGTTCTTAGATTAAGAATATGCTTTATTGTTGAATCGAACATCAATTGCATGAAATCGACTGCCTGATTCGTTGCCCTAGTCCATAAGCTTATCTTTCTTATCGTTTCGAGTCTTATTTAGTTTCATTGTCTTTTCTGCTTTGTTGATTTTCTGCTTTGTTCTCTTTTATGATTAATAGGATTGTTAGTGACATACAATCCCTATTTTTGCTTAGACTAGATTAATTCTATATAGTCCTAGTACGTGAATTACCCCCGATTTGGTTCGACATTTAAACCCCTTATACTACATTCGATTGATATTGAGACCAAAAAATTTCTTTATCACTAAACCATGTAGATGTCCTCTTTTAGGTCTCCTTGTAAAATGCAGTTTTTACATCCATTTGTACTAGATCCAAATCCAATTCCTCTACCAAAGCCAACAAAATTTCGGATAGAGGAATGCTTCATGACTGGAGAAAATACTTCATTATAATCAACACCCTCTTTTTGTGCATAGCCTTTAACAACCAATCTTGCTTTGTAGCGGACTTTATCTTTCTCAAGAAATCCTTCTTTGATTGCATATACCCATTTGCACCCAATTGCATTTTCCCCTTCCGAAGACTAGTCAATATCCACATTCGATTCTTGTGAAGGGACTGCATTTCTTCATCCATGGCCATTCTCCATTATTCTTCATTGGTATGAATACCTTCAGTTATACTTGGAAGTGAGAAAGCCACCATATCATCAAAATGAGCATGCCTTTTTATTGATGAGGAAGTTTTTGAGTTTGAACTTCTTCTTCCTTTAATTCTTCTTCAGTCATAGAAGAAACATATTCATATGTTGGAACAATCATTGTATCAAACTCCACCAATTTCTCTCTGTTTTCTTCATGTTCTAACTGATTCATCAAAGGTGACGTCTCTAATTTCCAGACACCATAAACGATAACCTTTTATGCTGAAACTTATCCCCATGAAGACTGCTTTCTTTGCTCATGGATCCAAGTTTGACTCTTTCACATGGTAGTATATAGTGGAACCAAATATATGCAAAGACTCATAATCAGTTGGAAGTTTCCCATATATTTTCTCAAAAGGCTTGATGGTAAACGATTAATGAGATGGCATGCATATGTAACTACTTCACCCAAAACTCTTTACCCAATCCAGCATTGGATAACATGCACCAAACTTTTTCGATTCATTCGTTTCAGCCACCCCCATTTGGTTGTGGTGTATACCTGCAGGTGATGTGTCTTTTTATGCCTTCGACTTTACAAAATTTTCAAAATAAACCATTTTTTGTATTCTCCACCATTGTTTGCGGGAAGACATTTGATCTTCTTGCTTGTTTGAGTTTCCATCATTTTCTTTCATCTGACAAAGACTTCAAACACTTCATCTTTCTTCCTCATCATGTATATTCATACTCTACGAGAGTAATCATCCACAAAGGTGACATAATAGTGTTTCCCTCCTCATGAGCTTGTCTTGGAAGAATCCCATACATCAGAGTGAACGTAATCCATTATGCCTTATTTCTTACATATTGTTTTTTCCAAATTTCACTCTTGTTTTTCCAAATTTCACTCTTGTTTGTTTTCCCTTTGTACAATGCTCACAAAAATCTAACTTGAAGGTATGCACTCCTTTCAACAATCCTTGATTAATGAGTAAATTCAAGGATTTTTCTCCAACATGTCCTGATCGCATATGCCATAACTTAAATGCTTCAGGAATTTGATCACCAATATAAGTAGTTGCTACTACGCCAACTACAATATCACCAAGATAGTAATACAAGTTGTTCTTCTGTCGAGTGCCCTTTAATACCACATGTGCACCGAAAATTATCTTCATAACATTATTCTTCGATCTTACTTTGATCCCATTTTATTATAGGATTCCCACAAAAATGAGATTTTTCGTCAGTTTTGGTACATAGCGAACACATGTTATTTGAAGATTGGTTCGTCTTGGTTTTTCAAACGAATTGAATCGATCTCCTATCGATAAGGGCAATATCATCCACAGCGTATATGACATCATCTGCAACGCTCTTTAGATCAAAGAACCAATTCTGATGAAGACACATATGATAGTTGCAGCCTAAATATACTATTCATTCTCCAAGAGAGCTTGTCGATGACATAACTAGTGAATACTTAGAATCTTCACACTCAAATACGTTTGGCTCCAGTATGGACTTTCCTTTATTAGGTTTGCACTTATTTTTCAGTTTCGGACAATCTTTCTTCAAATGTCCTTTCTTCCGGCAAAAGCGCACATTCGTCTTGACTTCGATCTCCCTTTCTTTCCAGCTTTCCCATATTGTGGACGATCTCTTGCTACCAAAGCTATAAAATTTTCACTTGAGTCTTCTTGCTTATATTTCCTCCTTAACTCATAACTCTATAAAGCCGCACATACTTCACTTAGATTTACTTCAGCCTTCCCATGAAGTAGAGTAGTTTCAAGAAACTCAATATCTTTGGGAAGTGATGCGAACAACATCAAGGCTTAATCTTCATCTTTGAAGCTATCATCCATATTTAGTAGGTCAAGGACTGATAAACTGATTTTCTCGTGGGGTACAAATTCAAGTTATCAATGTAATATAGTGGGGGTAAGAATGTCGAACCAATCTCGGGTGGTGATAACGCACTAATCCTATGGTGAGTTTAGCTAAGTCTAGGTGGAATCAATAGGGTATATTTGTCACGAACAATCCTAATTAAGTTAGCAAGTGAAACGAGATAACAAAATAAAGTCAACCAAACCGTCAACGAGATCGAAGAAATGCAAATTCAAGAACTAAAACAAGCATATGTACCATGTCAATCGAAATAGGCAGTCAATTGATTTACTAATGATGTTCAATTTCACAATTCTGGTTTGTCTTATGTCTAAAAATCTCAATTCTAGGCTAGTTTACTCTCGTGATAAAAACCTCTTTCCTAATCATGTAACCACACAATCTCTTGGCTAATCTCCCAATCAAGAAGCAATGAATGCAATTCCGTGCAACAATTTATCAATCCTTAAATAATCTCTAGGAAAGAATCAATATACAACATAATTATTTGGTTGGAGAATTTCATCGAACACATTCGGGCATGAAATTCCCTAGGTTCCTAGATGAGGTGATCAATCAAATCTAGGCATTAAAAACAATAATCATGGAGAAGACACTATTCTACTCAGTCTTGAACATCAAAAGCAATCAAATTGAACCCATATCTAACCCTAATCCATTAACTATAAGAATTACTCACACATCATGAACATATAATACTTTGGGAGTTTTTGTGCATGATCTGAGAAATGGGAATGAAAATAGAGAAATGAAATCAAATTAGGATTAAAGAGAAGAAATTGCAATAGACTAATTAAGATACCTCAGTACAAAAGCTTCAGGAGAAAGTAAGAACTTTTAAGAAAAATAGATAAAAACGAAGATAAGAGTCCCCCAAGGTTTTTTAATTCTTGGCTCCCTTAAATACTTAGTCAAGTTCTCACTCAGAAAAGGAAATTAATGACTTGGTCTTGTGTTTCTGCGTGACATGCGCCGGTCAAGGGCTGGCGGTGTGCCCTGACAGGTGTGCTTCCTTCGTAGCATCTTGGGATCTGCGCCGGCTACCTACCCCGGTGTGGCGTGACCAATGCTTAACTATCTGGTCGATCCGTGGAGTGAGTGCCATGACCGGCACGTAACTCTCTGGTTGGCTCGTCAGGTTAGCGCCGGTCATGCACACCGGTGTGCTTGACCGGTGTGGTTGCTTGTTCCGGCACTTAGGCGCTTTTGCTCTTGAAACGCTTCATTTTTTCTCAGTTCCTTGCATTAGCCTCCTCTGCACCTGAAATGACAAATAACATGCAAATGCAACCTAGGAGATTCTAAAATGCATCCTAATCTAATGCAAAACGAATGAAAACCGAGTGTCAAAACCATCAAAATTGATGCATACTAGTGACCAACTGATTGAAACTGGTAATGTGATCATTCACAGTAGTGTCAAGAGTATAAGTGTGAAATAGTATTTTCTTCATGTGGAGTTTATTTTGACTATTTTNGGAGATTCTAAAATGCATCCTAATCTAATGCAAAACGAATGAAAACCGAGTGTCAAAACCATCAAAATTGATGCATACTAGTGACCAACTGATTGAAACTGGTAATGTGATCATTCACAGTAGTGTCAAGAGTATAAGTGTGAAATAGTATTTTCTTCATGTGGAGTTTATTTTGACTATTTTTCTTCAAGATATTTTCGTCTAGTGCCATCATAATATATATGGAAAGGTTTCCTTCGAGAATGCATACATATGCTCTCTATAAAGACATGACCGAATTGTCCCACATGTCAATCTATTAATCGTCTTTCAATCTTTCTATTTTATTTCTTCTGGTTTTGTTCTTCGATATTCATGTTTAGACCTTGCTGAAACAAAGCGTCTAAGACCTCACTTTGTCACATTGCTTTGCTTTATATTCTTTTCAACTATGTCTAGGAATACCTGTTTAAACAAAGATAGAATAAGTATGTCAAGTGTTAGCAAATACAAAAAATATTTCAGTAGATGCATGAAAATAAGCGAAAGGATTTACTACTAACAACATGTTGCATGCGTTTTGACTAAGTTCAATGAAGACATCCTTTTTAAGTATTTGAATCATCATTGCTTCTTTTATCAAATTGTGCCATTCTTCATGATTGTTTACACCTTGTTTTGAATAACTAAAATATAATATCTAAGATGCATATTAATAACTATCATATATAAAATTCTAGGCAATTACTCAATATGCAATGAACTTATGCCTTTACAGTATCTACTGTCATATTCATAAACATTTATATAAAAAACCAAATTTTTTACACAACAACCAAACAAAGAACCCAACATATATAAATATCTATGGTATACACACACACAAACACATATATCAATAGTATAATGTGACATACAACATTCATGTTCATTTCCACACACACGATGAATCACTGGAAAATGAAAACACATAGATAAAACGCATTTACCTAAACTGCTTCAAACATGGTGGATTCAATTTTTTGACGTTATTGTTCAACGACAGTGATAGGGTTGTGAGTCTTGTGACTCATTCTCTGTCTCTTAGCATTCCCACAAGAAGATGAATTCTCGACATTGCTCTTCTCCATCACTGCCTTCAAACCCTTCTCTATTGTCCCTATCCAATACTCTTCCACCATCTCCTCACCGGACCCCTCTTCTCCGGTGGCGAACAATACGCATGTGACTCGTCCCCCACGGTGGTTATTTATGCACTCAGCGTTTAGAGACAGAACATTTTCTAGGTTTTAATCATGTCCGAAGATCCGACTTGCCTTTGCAGCAAAGTGATGCTATGAATCTGCCATCTCCGATCTCTTCTTCCTCCGTGAAAGCTAACGTTAACTCGTTGCTCTCTGTTGGTACGAAACTTTCCTCTACAATCACCGAATTTGCAGCAAGATCTCCACTATATATGGTGGAAAAAAAAGATCTCCACTATGGTGAAGTAACATTTCGACAGAAACCTTTGGAGCATATTATTTCTTTAGATTATGTTATTTATTTGGCGAATGGACAAGCCTCACATTTAATACAATAAACATGAATAAAATCACTAAAAAAATGACAACAGCCGTTTTGCGATTAGGTGTGATCGCATATATCTATTATTTATTTCGATTAATGTAAGATTCATTTGTCACTCCAAACTGTAGTTGCAAATAGGTCCTAATATGCAACTAATGAGTGACTAATTACGGTAGTCACAATACCGTAGTCACACATGTGGTCGCATATTAGTCGCACATATGCATGACGAGTGTGCGACGACGCTTAAAAGTTGTAGTGAAGTCGCACTTTAGTAGCAAAAGTATGGTTGAAATACATGAAAATCGTGAATGGGGTAGGTGTAGCTAAATTTTGCCACTCCTCTTGGAGTCACAAATGTCGTCGCACAAATTGTCTATAAATACTCGCATATAAGCTGTTTTGGAAAGAAAAAAACATAAATATAGTGATTACAAAAAAAATTATGGCAAATCCTTATAATTACTAGAATTCGAGAGAGTGGAATTGATGAGCACACAAATAACATTTCTGTAGAGTTTATTGTCGGAGTAGAAGAATTCATGAATATGGCAAAGTAGTGGGTGTAAGTTTTACTGTCCATGTACTAGTTGCAAGAACGATAAACTTTTTGCGGGGCGTAAACTTTTAACGCATCTTTATAGTAGATGATTTATATCAAATTGTTACGTTTGGTACTGACATGGAGAAGAATTGAATGTTGACTTGGAAACAAATTATAATGTCAATATCAATCAGCCAAGTCGTAGTGATCAAGAAGAGGTGGGTAGTAATATGGTTGAAGCTCATGTCTATCTTGTTGGTGGTATACCAGATATATTCAATCATGTGATGCTCTGTGCTTATACGGTTTTACACAGTCCCTTGCTAACTACTCTCTTTTTAATATGGGGAAGGGTGGTGACCGACTTCACATCCTTGTCTACGTGGATGATCTCAATTTTCTAGTAGCTTTATTAACCTTATTACCACGTTCAAGTGGTTAAATCTATGTGGCCATTGCTCTTCACCTTAGGTTCGAGTCCATATGTGAACGTTTAATGGAGAGTCAGATTCTCTTGTGAACCACAATTTAAAATAAATAAAATAAATTAAAAGAAGGAAGAGAAAAATGCTTTGCTTAAATAAATTTGTGACAAAGTAAAAAAGAAAGTGTGGTTAAAAGGAAAAATCTTTTTATGGTCCACATTTTTTTTCTATTTTAATGTGACCTAAAACAATAGTTATATGAGTTTTATGGTTGTGTATGGTTTGCCGATTGTTTTCTCTTTAGAATAGATGGTTGACCTTAGATGATATTGAGTTCGCAGACATTGCTGCTTACCACCGCCATTTTTACGAAAGATTTGGGTAAGTAAGAATTTAATGATTTAATGTGTAAGTTGGGCGTTCTTGATCTTACGCTCCAATTTGAAGAAGGTATTACAATATTGTATATATGAAAACATTTCTTGTCAGAATTCTATCCTTTCTAGTCTTTTTCCTACTCCCTCTTTGATTTTCCTAGGTTAGATGATCGATATATATAATACTTTAAAACCTTTTGAGGTGATACAAATAAACAATCATTTGACAAATTAACTAAAAATATGTTTAAAATCTTAGAGTGGAAATCAATAATCCAATCTCATATTAGAAACCTTCAAATATTTTGACTCCTTAAAAATGATTTATTTTTAGCTTATAATTTAATCGTATAACTACACTATATAAAACAATTAATACAAACAGCTGCATCAAAGGCTAACCAAATTAATATTTGCCTTAGTATGGTTTACAATGATTACGATACACGATAATGCTTCAAATATTTTAAGTCAGTTTGGAATGAATTAACTGGACATTCACTTCTTTGGATCGGTTTGGGTAAGTTCTTTCGTATGTATGCCAATTAAAAATTGGTTCAGTTCTGGTGGCTTTGTATCTAATTCCCATGTAAGAATTATAATATATTTGGGATTGGTTCTGTATCTATTTCAATTTTAGAAATACCCAAAATAAGAAATAAAATTTGGTTAAATTTGAATTAAATTTGGATAGTTGACAATAAAATGAATTTTCTTCGAAAATACAAAAAATGGTTTGATTTTCAAAAATATAATTAAGAAGTTTAAATATTACGAGTATTAAATTTTTAGATATTTTATTATTTAAGTGTAAATTAATTTCATAATTATAACTTAGACATTATAGTATTAAGTATATAATTATATTTTGAATAGTTTGGGTGATTATTATATCTTTATTTAAGTTTGGATTCGGCTTCAGTTCTAATTTTTAAACTCGTTAGGTAATTATAATTTCAATTTGAAACCTCTTATTTGAGCGGTTTCTATTTGGTTTTTCGGGTCCGATTCAGACCTAGGACTAACTATTGGTTTATAATAGGAGTCATGTTCTTATTTGCCCATATCTGTGAGAAGCAAATCTCATATGGGCTCAGTTAATCTTTTATGCTCTTTTTTAATTAATTTTTTTGATTAAAACTCAAACTCCCAAACAAAACTCTCCAAACCATTTAAAACTAAACCCCCCCCCCCAAATATGGGTTAGTGAACCCATGAGCTAATGTTTAACTTAAATACCTTTAAAATTTTGAAAAAGAATATTTTAAAATCGTTTTAATCGTATTTTGATGATTTTTGTGAAAATATTTTAAAACAGTTTTTCGATTTTTATAAAATATTGGTGTTTTCAGTTTTAAAAAATAATTTTTTTATGACCAATAAAATTAAAACAAAAAAATGTTAACTATAGAGATTGAGATATATAAGCTTTTGAGGAGATAACTCACTCTCACTCTTTAAGATTTGGTCCCTAATGATAAATCTGATGAGGTTCAAGATAAATATGGAGACAGTGATCAATCTAAAAATAATAGGAAGAATTGTTAAAATAGACCACGTTTTGCTTGTCTTTCTGCAATTAGACCTTTGACATATTTTGGTCATGATATGACTAAATTACCCTTAATGAATGCTTTAAGATCTATTAACTGCAAATCGGTCATTGATTGAATTTTGTATCTAAAATTAAGGCAAGTTTACATAATTAACTAATTAATTATGGCAATTCATATCACATGGAATTGGATGCCCACGATCATCTACTTCTTCCTTGTTTGAACTGCTCTGTTTTCTCTTCTTTTTCAGTTCTTTCTTCGGTTCTATCTTCTCGTTTTTTCTCTATTTCTCTGTTCATTCACAATCAACTCACCATTGGAACCATCGCGCAAGAAACTAACCGATTGTGGTTATATAAACCACGTGAATTGAACTCCATTTACGCAAGAACTACGAGGTACGTCTGCTATTCTTCGAAACTCTCCAACTAAGTTAATTCAGGGAAGAAACTTATATGGTGTTCTGGATCCGGAATGCGTTTTCTTGATCCGGAAAACGTGTTCTGGAGGTATTCTTGTTTACAGAAGACGTTAGAGGTAATTAACAAAGCAATTCATATCACGTATTCCGGATCCAGACCACGTGTTCTGGATTGCTTTGTTATTTACCTTCATAATCATCTGGATCCAGAGTACGTCTAGAACACGTTTTCTAGATCCAGAATTCGTGTTCTGGATTGCTTTGTTATTTACATCTAAACTCGTCTGGATCCAGATTACGTTTTTTTGATCCAGAATACGTTTTCTGGATTGCTTTGTTATTTACATCTAATCGCGTCTGGATCTAGATTACGTCATCTAGATCCAGATTACGGTCAGATGCAGATAACAAAGCAATCCAGAAAACGTATTTTGGATCAAGAAAACGTTTTCCGGAATGCTTTGTTAAATACATCTGGATCCAGCGTTCGTCCAGAATACGTTTTCTGGATCCCGATTACGTTTTCTAGATCCAGAGTACGTTTTCCAGATACAGAAACAGTGTAATTGCTCTGTTTCTTGCTCTGACTGGTTGTTTTTTCAACACAGATGAAACAAGTGCAGTTTTATGTGGTATGCGGTGTGT
>OVAU01003713.1:0-10793 GCA_900406315.1 Biscutella laevigata subsp. laevigata
TATATCCGTAGTCGCTTTTAAGCAGTTTTCTTGTAGTGTCAGTAAGGCTTTTAGTTCTACCTTGGGAGTCTTAAGAGGGTCCCAATCGGAGGTTGAGTTCGCTATCTTCTTCGAAGCGAGGATGATGGATTTGGTTAGGTCTACGAAGGCACATCCGACTTCCTCTTCAGGTGTAGTGTTCATCTCTTTTGTCACCTTGGTGATCTCGGGGTTCAGATACTCGTGTCTGTTGTTCGAGTCAGTTAGGGCTACCTGTAAGGGGTCATCTTCCTGTAGTTATTCCAAGAACTCTTGAACTACTTCTTCCACAACATCCACCCAGAAGGTGGGGTCACGGATCTCTGGTCTTTGCATCAGGTTGTGCAAGTCAAAAGGGATGACGACATCACCGAAATTCAGCTCAATGCTACCCTTTTACACGTCGATCACTACGCTTGCTGTAGCAAGAAATGGCCTCCCCAGAATGATAGGATTTCGGGGTTATGGTGTTATCTGCAAAACAACAAAGTCGGTAGGAATGGCACTACCACTTATGAAAACCGGAACGTCTTCTAGCACTCCTTCGGGATACTTGGTTGATCTATCAGCAAAGACCAGCGTCATGTTGGTTGGCTTGAAGTCGTTCAGTCCCAACATTCTTGCCACAGATAGAGGCATGAGACTAACTCATGAACCTAGGTCACACAAGCATTGATCAAAGATACGATTCTCAATAATGTAGGGTATGGTAAAGGAACCTATATCAGGCATCTTTAGGAAAGGAATCCTCTGGTAGATCGAGCAGCATTGCTGAGCCAACATCATAACCCCTGACTCCATACCCGCTTTCTCAGTGAGGATTTCCTTCATGTATTTCTTAAGCGAAGGCACCATTTTCACTGCTTCAATGAAAGGGAGGCGCACCTAGAGTTCTCCAATTAGTGACATGAGCTTCTCGTAATCTCTCTGCTTTGCTTGCTTCCTTGGAGCCATAGGATATAGGACCTTCTGCATGTAACCTGAGGATTCTTGGGGTTTGGCCCACTCGTCTGTTCTGGTTCGATCGGGTTGGACGAGGTTCGATCGAACTTCCGAATCTGGGGACGGTGATCGATCGAACTCTTCAGGTTCGATTGAACTATGCGGTTCCGCAANTCTTCCTTGGAGCCATAGGATATAGGACCTTCTGCATGTAACCTGAGGATTCTTGGGGTTTGGCCCACTCGTCGGTTCTGGTTCGATCGGGTTGGACGAGGTTCGATCGAACTTCCGAATCTGGGGACGGTGATCGATCGAACTCTTCAGGTTCGATTGAACTATGCGGTTCCGCAAAGTGAGTTCGATCAAACTCTACAGATTCAATCATACTATGTGGTTCCGTGAATGTTGATCGGTCGAACTCTTTGGGTTCGGTCGAACTTGGCAGTTCCGCAAATGGAGTTCGGTCAAACTGCTCGGACTCGGTCGAACCTTGTTGTTTCGCAAGAGAATTTTGGTCGAATTCTGGAACCGGGTTCTTCGAAGCCTTGATCAAGTTTCCTGGTCTTCCTGCAGTGAGGAAAGCCTGATCAGCCTTTGAGTTGGCACGATCGATCGTCGAAGGGTGGTTTGGAAGAGCAACATTCCCGCTTCTGAGAGTTATTGCTTGTAAAAATTCCTTCGTTTCTTTCTCAGCTTTTAGAAGAAGGGATTTGTTGAACTCCTTGTTTGTGTCCGAGATCTGGATCTCAAGGACAGTGATGTAGGTTCGAATCAAATTTACTTTGCTCTCAAACTCCTCTGAAATGGATCGAATGTCATCATGAATCTGCTTTTCACCTACAAGTAGTTGTTGAAGCATCTTCATGAGGTCATCGAGATGAGAGTCTGACAGCTTGGCTGGGTTTTAAACATCAGTTCCTAGAAACTGATGCTAATGATTTGCATCCAACGGGTCGAACCCCCCCCCCTATGGTGGAATCGCCACTGCTCCAAGGTTAGTAAACAAATAAGAAAAATGTCTTAGGCAAAAACTCAGCCTTAGACTCTTGGGCTAGCACGTTTAGTCCCCGGCAACGGCGCCAAAAACTTGATGTCAATCAGGTTTTACCCTAGATAGCTAATTATCTGCAAGTGCACAGGCGGTCAATTGTAGTACTTAGGGATCAAATCCATAGAGACTAAAGACTAACACAAAGAGACAGGCAAGACTGAGCAATGGCTAAAACAGTAAGAGAGGTTATTTAGCAGGCAATGGTGAGGCGATGAAAACATTAACTAGAACAAAGGGGGTTAAAATCAGATAAGCAAGCAATCAGACCTATGATTTAAAAGGGTTTTTGGCGGGAAATGTTCAGACATGTGGTTGAGAAAAGAACTAGGGATCTACAAAACATAAATTAGATTCTAGACTAACTCTTTGAACACCTCGCATTCGTCACTCAATGCTCAGCAAGAGCAATAGCTAGTAGTGAATCTAATTTAGTCTGCCTCACTGGGGCTGATCGATCATGTTTGTAAGACTGGACCGATCGATTTCAGACTCTTCTAATTATTGATTTGGCTGATCCGATTTGGTGCTTGTTAGCCTCGGATCTTCCTTAGCCAAACTTGATTTGCCAGGTCAAGTCAGACTTCAATTCAGTAATTAGGAGAGGATCCTTAAGAACCTTTTATGTACTAATCTGGGTGATTCAATTGGTGTTTGTCATACTTGAATCATCCTAAACCTGAGATTCAATTTGTCAGATTGAAACCAGGTTACAGATCAGCTCTTAAAGGACTCAGTTCATCTTTTCTTTAAACCTAATATAAACATGAACCCTAGCAGACCCTTTTGTTTAACCCTAGATCCGATCTAATGATCTACTTAGACATAATCAAGGCAATCAAACAAAGCATAGTTGAAAGCATGAAATAGTACTCAGATAGAATCAAGACAGGGGTTCCAGATACAGAGTTGTCAATTCTAAATCTATCTCCCCTAGCAAATCAATAAGAAAAACCCTAGTTGAAGAAAACAATAAACTGAAAATAATACGAAAAAAGCGTGCTAAAATTCTTTTCTCTTTGGTGTTTTTTTAGTCTTCAGGGGTACAGGAGGGCTTGGGCTTCAAAAATGAAACTTCTGGGAAAATCGGCTTCAGCGTTCGATCGAACATGGTGTTGTTCGATCAAACCTACTTGATCTCCTTATACGAATCTCGTTTTTCTTGCTTCATCTCGAACGGCTTCATCCTCGGATAGGGTTCGATCGAAATCAGGGCCTTGTTCTTTGCGGATCAATCCCAATGGATCTTGTTCGGCGTGAAGGTTCGATCGAACTTGATAGGTGTTCGATCGAACTGTTTCCCAGACGGGATTGGCTTCTTCATAACTCCTCTAAAAACTTCCCATAACTCTTATATTCTCGAACTTCCTCTTCAAACCTGTGAAATCCTGAAAGGAGACAAAGAAGCTCCAAAAGCACATTAATAAATCGTAAAGTGGTTCAGAATCTCATCAAAAGATGGGACTGGAACCACTAAAACAGGACATATCATGTTTCCTCAAAACATTATTGCCTTTTCCCTTTCTTGAGGCGATGACGTATTCTTCTCCTTGATAATGTTGGATAATTTGTCCGACTTTAGATGGAGTTTCACATCGGTGGTCCATGCAATGTAATTTTCTTCGGTTATTTTTAAAGCTAGAAAATGAAGCTTTTCGATGTTTGCAATTTTCTAAAACACAATAATAAATTTTTCTTAGAATTTTATTAATTTAAAACCAACCGTTTACGTGGATAATAACAATGAAAATAAGAAGATACAAAGTATAAACGAGTAAGGAAATATTCATACGGAATTATTCGAGAGAATATTTTCGAACAAAGAAACTGTAAATAACAGCAAGTATTACACCAAATATAACGTTAAACAGATGTTTTTTACAAAAGCAAAAACCTAAAATGATAATTTCTTTGATGAAATTTTGAGAGAATTTGAAATGTTTGGATGAGTTAAAATATGTGAAAGATAGTATATTTATAGATTAAAAGACTTTATACCCGACTGTTGGAGTGGCTGTTTGAAAAGGTAAAATTTGAAGAAAAAAAATCTTTGTCATAGTTTGAAATCAATCGTATATATAAATAAATTATCAGATACGAATTTATGGTTTAAATGTAAATTATATAAATATGTATGTAATAATACTTTATTTTAATAATCATGAAATAAACAATAGATTGATAATGTAATCATAGTAATTGATATATGCAAATTAAGACAGTAGATAATTTATAAGGCAACTCATCCGACTAATTAATTAAATAATGAAGTGGCAGTGTCGTGCAAGAATAACGGCTTAGCCATCCAGGTAGATAATATACAAGGTGGCATAGCCGTCCAAGTAGATAATATATAAGGAGGCTTAACTATCCATAATAACAATAGTAAATTATGGTACATAAAGTATTTTTTTTTGTCAACGGTACATAAAGTATTTATATTATTATTATAGTAAAAACTTTCAAGGAGAAGACAAACAGCCCACCATAACAATAGAGTGATCGTGTTGATAATATGTTATAATAATAAAGTAAAAGTTACCACAAGTCGAGAATTATTGAACGGTTCATAAGTTTTAATCCTCAAAAGAGTAGAATAAGAAAATAAGAGATTTTTTATATATATTTTCTCTGAAGTTTGTATTGACATTTTGAAAATTACAAATGAATTCAACGCTTATCGATAGTAGCGAAAAGATGGAGTTATTATACATACATAGTGATAGTTGGCCCCACCATAATTTTTTCATACAATATAATCAACAATTTCGTTAGCTATAATATTTGACGTCGCATTTATTCACTTTTCTAACAATTGGTAATAATTGATTGAATTATGAGATATTTGGATATTAAGTGATGTTTTCCAAAGTAATAAGAAGGAAGTGGATCCTCTTTTCAAAGTGCACTTGACATGTGTGTATTTACCCCATTATCCCTAACATCTTTTAATTAGATTTTGTAACTAAAGGTTATCTCTCTCCTTCACTCGAGAAAACCAACTGTTCTCTTCTCTCTCATTAGCCATCGTCGTCTCGAGGAGATTTTCTTCGTTTCTCACTCACAAAGCTTTTTTCCAAATAGATCTAGTGGATCGTTCGGAGAGGGCGTCTGTCTTCTCTGTGTTTCACGGCTTAGGATCGATCTCCTACTCTCTATCCGATTGAATCAATGTCGCCGGATTTGTTAAAAAATTTCTCAAATTTTTTCTCTCGTGGACTTTAAGTTTTATGGATTATTAAAAGGCTTCCATGCTGTTTTGGACCGTATATCGATTAATAGTTGTGAAACCCCTAATTTTTCCTTTCTTGTTTATACATGGATTGTTATGACTTCCCCAAATCTAGGGTTTTATCTTTTGCAATTGCAGAAGTTATATTTCTATCGACTCGAAAATACCTAGTAATCTGACGGGTTTAGGGTATCCGAGAATTGCTTGATAACTTTAGAAGTCTTCGTTGCATGCCTGGATTTTGGATTTTTATTTGGATATTAAGTGATGTATTAGGAATAAAGAGTAGTATCAGAAGATATTTTTCAAATTGTTCGTGCTTTATTTTGTATTCAGTATCGGACGGTATTTAGTGTCCGAGAAACGTGCTATGATTTTTATTTGGGTGTCTTGCATGCACCTTTATTTGGTTATGAACATTTTATTTGATAAGAAGTATTATCTGTCACATGTTCGGTGTATTATGTTCAAAGACAATTGTTCTAGTTTCCCTAGATTGTTCGAAGTTGAAAATGATTTCTCATGTTTTGATTTACAACAATTCGATTCTACTACTGTTAATTCGATATTGTTTGTCTCCTATAAGCAGGTTCATATCACACTCGAAGCTGGATATACTATCGTTTGTACAGTCTAAACTCGAAGGTAGTCCAGAGTTTGAGAAAATAAAGGCATCATCTTTTGGGGGTTTATACCTGTGAAATGCATTCCCAAGGAAATGGTTCAGAGGAGGTGGTTGCCATTACCGATGACGATGTCCACATGTTGCGGAAACAATATACGATGGATGTATTCGGATATTTTATTGCACCCTTATACTCATCCAATTAGGTGTTATGAAGGCATTTCTTATGCATCTTTTGTAACCTGGACGCGCCCTATTTTTTTGTTCAATCCGCAAAGGATATGCGGACATACAGGAAATGCATACGTTTTGGTGCATAATTTGACCTTTATATGCGAGAAGGTTTATATGCAGAAGTTTCGATCTAGCTTGGTTATTTTTAAAACAAAAAGTTGATAGTAATAGACCAGAAATTGCAAATTTAGATTAGTTCGAATTCATGTACCCACACCCTACATAAATATACAAAGGTAGAAAACATATAGAACTTACCATGTTGTCAAAAAAAATGTGGACATGAGTTTGATATGTATTGTCAAACTAGGATTCCTGTTGTCGAACACAAAATATGTATCAGACACAACAAACTGATCTCAAACCCAACTGTGGAAATCATGTAATAAATTTGTCAAACACAAACAAAACACTAGGTTTGGCATCGAACACAAAATTCCATTAAGACACCCAAGACTGAGCAGAAAACAAATCTACCTAGCATACGTATTTAATTTCCCAACCACAAATCAGCAAACACAAATACATAAAGAAAAATACATCGCAACAATTACTTGAAGTTCTTCATAGCTCCAAACTATCTTCTATTAAAATCAAATGAGATAGTCTACCCTTTTCCACATCAAGCACTCAATGGCCGTTATCATCAGATTTCCACGACCCAGCCATAAGCACACCCGGCATTCCCATCACGAATACAAACCTATTACAGAAGAAATTACATTAACAAACCATCCAAACAAATGCAACCACAGAACATTGTACACATGAATTTAGAAAAAATAGGTAGGGTACCTTACAAAGCTTCTTATTTGTTCGCAGTTACTTAAGATCTGGTAAATCTTGTTGATGAAAGATTCATCGAATTACATCATGAGTGGATCAAAATCCTTCGACTTCCTCAGATTTTCAAATTTGGGTCTACTATGATATGGTCACTTACCCAACGCAAATTCTAGTTATGTTATTCTAACGAGAATATACATAACCGTTGGATTATAAATGTCTCCAAAAAGCAAACATCGATCGGACGACCTCCATAACATGAACAATTTTCCCGCTTATAACTAATCTCAGATAATACAAGGGCATAATAGGGTTTTACTTTGTTGGAGGTGTACATTGATAGTTTGGTAAAAGGATAATCTTATTGATAAAGAGAACAGTCCTATATATACAGAGATGAGCTAGGGTAAACTGTACAGAGAGTATATACGATAGTAACTATACAGAGAAGGAGAAGGAAAGTGAATGAAGAGAGAATATTCACTTCCTAATCTAATACACCCCCTCAAGATGGCCGGCCATCAGAGAGTCCAATCTTGACAGAGAGCATGCCAAACCGAGTGCGATGAAGTGGTTTGGTGAGGGCGTCGGCAAGCTGATCGGCGGAGCTGACATGTGCCACTCGAAGATCACCATTTTGAACAAATTGACGCACAAAGTGGTAGTCCAAGGCAATGTGCTTCATCCGAGAGTGAAACACAGGATTCGCCGCAAGATATGTAGCACCAATATTGTCACAATAAATCACAGGGGCCTGAGGTACAGAAACACCAAGCTCTGCAAGTAAAGAGCGCAACCAGCAAAGTTCTGCAGCCGTTGCAGCAAGGGATCGGTATTCAGCTTCGGTGGAGGAACTAGAGACCCCAGACTGCTTCTTGGAGGACCATGCTATAGGGTGTCGACCAAGATACGCAATATGTCGAGGTGTAGTCATCACGGTTGTCGGCCCAATCCGCATATGTAAAGGCGTGAAGGGACTGTGTGTTGGTGTTGTGGAAGACAATGCCGTGAGATATGGTGCCGGAGAGGTAGCTGAGGATGCGTTTTGCAGCTGTCCAATGATCTGTGGTAGGGTTGTGCATAAATTGCGAGAGTTTGTTGGCAGCATAGGATATATCCGGACGTGTAAGGGAGAGATATTGCAAGCTTCCAATGAGTGCTCGATATTTTGTTAGATCAGGGAGAGGATCACCAGACTGCAGCGTCAGTGTAGTGGAAGCACACATCGGGGTTGTCACAGGTCTTGCTTCAGTCATCTTCTCACGGTGAAGAATATCTGAAATGTAACGAGACTGAGTTAAGTGTAAGCCATGTTTAGTTTGGTTAACTTCCATGCCAAGAAAGTAAGAAAGATTTCCTAAGTCTTTTAACAANTGAGACTGAGTTAAGTGTAAGCCATGTTTAGTTTGGTTAACTTTCATGCCAAGAAAGTAAGAAAGATTTCCTAAGTCTTTTAACAAAAAACGTTGAGAGAGGGATTGAATAAACCGGGTGAGATGAGAGGAGTTGCTGCCTGTAAGGATAATATCATTGACATATACTAGAATGTACAGTCGGACATCATCTTTGTTGTAGATGAACAGGGATATATCCGCCACGGAATTAACAAAGTCGGATTGAAAGAGATAGGTGCGTAGCTCGTTATACCACGCGCGCGGTGCCTGCTTAAGACCATAAATTGCACGGTTAAGTTTACAGACATAGCTCGGCTTATCAGTATCAACAAACCCTTGCGGTTGCTTCATGTATGCTTTCTCCTTTAACTTGCCCTACAAGAAAGCATTGTTTACATCCAATTGATGTAACGGCCATTTGTTAGTGACTGTAATGCTAAGGACAAGCCTGATAGTTGCCGGTTTGACGACGGGGCTAAATGTATCATCGTAGTCAATGCCAGGACGCTGCGTATGTCCCTGAGCAACAAGCCGGGCCTTAAAGAGATCAACGAAGCCATCGGGTCGTCTTTTGATGGTGAAGATCCATTTGGATCCGATCACGTTGGAGACATTTTCAGACGGTACTAAGTCCCACGTGTGGTGACGAATCTGGGAGTTGATCTCCTCAATCATTGCAGCTCACAATCGTGGATCCTTGATTGCTTCTGTTGGAGAGGTCGGAATTGTTTACGAGAGTTGTTGAACTGTGACAGCAAGGTTCAACTTTTGTGGTTGTTTGCGGGGTCTGCTACTCTTGCGAACCACCGAAGGAGACTGAGGTGGGGATGGAGGAGCTGCTGCAGCTGGTGACGAAACCGCCTGCGGTGGAACAGAGTCATGTGATGGTGGTGCAGTAGAGACAGCAGTAACTGGAGCAGTGGCACCAGACTGCGGAGACACAGACGGAGATGTGATTGTGGGAGGAGGTTGTGGTGTGACAAAAGCCGTTTGTGCAGGAGGCGAAACTAGGGGAGTTATTACAGAGACAGCCGGACCTACAGCATGTTCTTGTACATCAACACACTCATCAGTGACAGCGGATAATGGCTTATCAAAGGGGAAAACTGATTCGTGGAAGGTAACCTGACGAGACGTATAAACTCGCATAGATGTCCTGTCCAAGCAAAAATAAGCACTTTGTGTTAGAGAGTAGCCAAGAAACACACAGGGGGCGGATCTATCATCAAGTTTATGAGACGTATATGGTCTTAACCATGGGAAGCATAAGCAACCAAAGATGTGTAATTTAGTATAGTTCGGACTCCGACCAAATAAACAAAAGAATGGTGTCTCAAGATCAAGGACTGGAGCAGGCATTCTATTGATTAGAAACACCGCCGTTGCAAAGGCAAAGGGCCAGAAACTCTTTGGCATGGACGCATGGGATAGTAAGGCTAAACCAGTCTCGACAATGTGTCGATGTTTGCGTTCAGAGAGTCCATTATGCTCCGGCGTATGAGGGGGACTGGTCCGATGTGAAATTCCCTGAGATGACAAGAATTTGGTTAGAGCAATATATTCACCCCCATTATCAGTGTACAGAGTTTTGATCTTGTGACCGAATTGGTTTTCCACCAGTGTTTTAAACGTGGGAAACACGTCAAGAACTTGTGACTTTTTCTTCAAGGGGTAGAGCCATGTGTACCTAGTAAAATGGTTTACAAACAAAACATAGTATTTATATCCATCTACTGAAATAAGAGGTGATGTCCATACGTCAGAAAAAATAATATCAAGTGGGTGCATAGAGATCAGAGAGGAAACATCGAATGGTAGTTTGTGAGCTTTGTTAATAGAGCATGGATCACTCATAATTGCATTAGATGATAATGGTAAAGCAAACTTAGATATTGTCTTTTGAAGAATTGAAACAGCAGGGTGACCCAGGCGATAATGCCAATCAGTCATAGAAGTTTTTAAAACAGAAGCAAAAGCAAGCAATGGTGGTGATGCAGTGGGAGTAGTTGGCCATTCGTAAGTGCCATTCTTAGGTTTGCCTTCGAGGCGCAGTGTTCCCGTGACCAGGTCTCTCACCTGAAAGTAGGTAGGTGTAAAGGTGACAGACACGTAGTTAGCTTTGCATAATTGAAAGAAAGAAATCAAGTTTTTGTCAAGAGATGGAACACAGAGCACATTATTGATAAAGAAAGGACGAGTGTAAGAGTTGAGAGACATAGAACCAGTGTGAGAGATGTGCAAGCCTGAGCCATCTCCTAAGATCACATCATCACCCCCATTATACGGACCGTGGAGTGCAAGGTTCGCTAGATCAGAAGTAATATGATGACTTGCGCCGGAGTCAACCAACTAGGTGGACGAATCAGACATGTGAGCGGGAATCGCACGCGGCGGCCAGTTCTGAGGAGCAGGTGATGACTGCCATGCTTGAGGATGTTGGTACGATGGAGTCCATGACGGAGCAGTAGGATTGTGGCGGATGATTGATGTGTGTGATTTTAGACGGTTTTATCA
>OVAU01003714.1:0-10793 GCA_900406315.1 Biscutella laevigata subsp. laevigata
TCGCGTTCGTCTTCAACAGTCATATTGTGGAGTATGATACAAGCTCTCATTATTTTGCCCAGGTTAACCTTATCCCAGTAAAGAGTGGAATTTCTTACGACGGCAAATCGAGCTTGCAAAACTCCGAAAGCCCGTTCGACATCTTTTCGAACTGATTCTTGAGCTTTAGCAAATAACGATGGTTTCTCATCTCGAGGAAGTGAAATTGATTGGATAAATGTTGCCCACTTAGGATAAATACCGTCGGTTAAATAATAAGCCAAGTCATAATGGTGTCCATTCACGAAGTAATTAATTTTTGGCGTCCGACCAAGTAAAATATCATCAAAAACCGGTGATCTTTCAAGAACATTTATATCGTTTAAAGTACCTGGGGGACCGAAAAAGGCATGTCAAATCCATAGGTCATACGAAGCTACGACTTCTAGAACAATTGTTGGTTTTCCGGAACCACGAGTATATTGTCCCTTCCAAGCGGTTGGACAATTCTTCTACTCCCAATGCATACAATCAATGCTCTCAACCCGGGAAATCCACGTGCCTCTCCAACTTGTAGTAGTCGTTCTAGATCGTCCGGGGTTGGTCTTCTTAAGTATTCATCCCCGAACAAGGATATGATACCTTCGACAAATTTCTCCAAACACAAAATAGCGGTACTTGCACCAACCAGAACATATTCGTCCACCATATCTCCAGCACAACCATAAGCCAAAATACGAATAGCCGCCGCACACTTCTGTATTAAGGATAGTCCTAATCTTTCGGTAGCATCTCTTCTTTGTTGAAAATATGAAACTTCGTTCGAGAGACGATCAACTATTTTCATGAACAGACTCTTGTTCATTCTAAACCGGCGTCGGAACATACTTGCCGGATATGTTGCTTGATCACTAAAGTAATCGTTCCATAAACGGTTATGACCTTTCTCACGATCTCTTTCAAAATATTGTCGTTTCTTTTTCTCCCGAGTTGGTGGGACACCGATATTAAGAGCATCATTAAACGCTTGTTCGTAAAACTACTCGAATTGCTCATCAAAATCAAAACCATCCCCAGAACCAGAAGCCATAAGAATATATTAAAATTGGTTGTCTTAATAAGAATTAGATAGAATAACAGAGTATAGTTGTTTGACTTGATAAGAATTGTAGTAGATAGCAAATTAGGATAGAAAATTAGGTTTAGATAGAGTAATTGCAGAAGATAGAAGACAGAGAATATTAAGATAATGGTTTTTTACTTAAGAGAATTCTGTTTCTAGTAAATAATAGAGATGATATGCAAAATAGAGTGAAAAGAGAAGTGAAAAGAGAAGTCTGTTTCTTGTAAATGCAAGACAAAGGTCAATATATAGAGGAGTTTAATACACCCGCGAGCACAAAATATGAAAACTAGACATGACCAAAAGATGGCACTTTACATGACCTATGCTCCGTGACATATACTGCCAACAAACCTACTGCCAACAAACATACAAAACACACACTGCAAAACAGAAACACAGACAGACACTTCATATCCCGTGACATATACTGCCACACTCCTACACTCATACTTGACTTCTTTCCTTGTTTTCTCCTTTACTTTTAAACTAGACAGATACTTCATTCCTTGTTTTCTCCTCACTTCCTCTAGACCTGATTCTTGAAACATACAACAAAGATATCAAACAGACAATACATCGTGAATTATAAACACCAAACATAGCAAAACAGCCAAAATTCCTAACTTACACATAAGCATTTCATGAATCAGTTTATCCTTCAAAACAATTTCAATGTCAGTTAAAGTTTCTTTTTTGTTAATCAAACTATGAAGCAGATCCAACTTAGCCACTCTCTCTTTGGTTTCATTATCCTTTTCCTTTAGAGTCCAAGCTTGTTGGAATATGGAAAGAGAGTTATACTCCTCTTCTGATTCTTTCTTCTTAGTCCCTTTTGCTTTCCTCTTAGCAGCTTTGACCCCTTCGGGCCGAGATTCATGTTCATCACATTCCTTTGAGGTGTTGGATGAACTGAACAGATCATTTCTTGTTCTCTTGTTTGAGCTATTCCCACCTTTCATTATAGAGAAACACCATTTCTGGTCATACCGTAACTCAAGCCACACGTGCTCCAAGTTGAACTTAACCTTATGATCGGTATAGAATATTTCAAAAGCACGTTTGAGGACATCATCCTCGTTTTGTCCGCTGCTGCGCTGTCTCTTAGACGCCTCATAAGACTCCACGAATTTCTGAACAGACTTATTAATCTTCTGACACCTTTGTTTGCAATGGTTGGCATCTCGGTCTAGAAAGTCATGAAGCTTCAGAGAAGCGTTGAAGAAAGCTCCTACGCGTTTCCAGAACGCTGTGTGTTTCTGCTCGTTCCCAACCACAACATCTTTGCTGGTGTTGAGCCACGCGCTACACAGCACAACGTCCTCCAATGGCACCCACTTTCTCCTTTCTATGCGGCATAAACCTTCGGATGAATCAACTGCAACACACGGCTGAGTGTTGGTGTGAGAGTAAGGGGTTTCTTTTTGGGTTTGAGAGAAAGGGATATCTTGTGGGGTTTGAGAGAAAGAGATATTTTTGGCTGTTTAGAAGATCCATGAAGTTAGGAGAGTTGTTAAAACATGATTCCATTGTAGATGGATCCATGAGATAAAGGTTTTTAAGTTTTTCTTTGAGAACAAAGAGAATTTTGATGGTAAACCAATCAGGTGTTATATAGGTTCTATTAAGATTGTTTAAGTTTTTTTTTTCAGAATTTAAGTTAGTTTGTTGGTTGGTTACCATTTACTAGTGGGAGTTAATGTTAATGTACTTTCTAGTTACCATCAACAAACATCACACAAACACAATCAAAGCTAAACCTCCTAACCATATTTATCATGTCATGTATTTACAATCAACCTAATAACACTTGCCATTTATTTCATCTTCCAACTAACAAATCAATTAAACAGATTAATTATCTTAAAAAGATCTAGACTGATCTATGATATTTGGATGATGCTGATGCTCTTACTCTTGCTGTTGAATAGACAGTAGGAAATGAGATTCAAATCCAGCAATATGATCCTGTAATTGAAGACACAATGGAAGAAAATGAATATGAGAAACTTAATGAAAGGTAAGTTACAGAGAAACTTATCTCTGTAAGTTTTGGAGTTTTTCCAATAACTCTTCCTCTGTTTCATCCTGCAAGGAAACAAAAGTTAATGTCACCTACAGAAATGCATAAAACAGTCATAGTCAAAGTTTTATCTCATTCATTAGGAATGAAATTTTAATCACAAGAGAGTAAAACCTGAGAAGAAGCTCCACCAAGTTCAATAATCCTAGTTTAATTCATCTTCCAACTAACAAATCAATGAAACAGATTAATTATCTTAAAAAGATCTAGACTGACCTGTGATATATGGATGATGCGGATGCTCTTACTCTGGCTGCTGAATAGACAGTAGGAAATGAGATTCAAATCCAGCAATATGATCCTGTAATTGAAGACACAATGGAAGAAAATGAATATGAGAAACTTAATGAAAGGTAAGTTACAGAGAAACTTATCTCTGTAAGTTTTGGAGTTTTTCCAATAACTCTTCCTCTGTTTCATCCTGCAAGGAAACAAAAGTTAATGTCACCTATAGAAATGCATAAAACAGTCATAGTCCTCTCATTCATTAGGAATAAAATTTTATTCATAAGAGAGTAAAACCTGAGAAGAAGCTCCACCAAGTTCAATAATCCTACCAACGGATCACCACCAATCGAGAAGTGCATAATTTGCAAAATTTGCAACTATACAATCATAGACACCTTCATCAGATCCTGAAAACATTCCAAAGTTTTAATCAACTCCAACATGTCAGTAAAACGAAAAGCATATTCGGGAAACTAACTGCAAGCATCTGTTCTTCATTCACTCTTCTTGTAATATCACCTTCGAACTTGTATGGACAGAAACTTTGCATTACCTGCAATTCAAGAGTTATTAGAAACATTACAGAAAAACTTAACAAACACAAATCAATAAACCACTACAAAGATGCAAAAACAAACACTTATCTCATAAACGCAACCTCTTCTTCTTCGATGTTCATGTTGGCAGATAAATAAGAGAATCAATATATCAAAAACGTAAACAAGAAACCCAGTAATTTACAGAAATGAAAACAAGACCAAAAACTAATTAAGACTCATCCCAACTCATACAGTCCAACTCAACATATGCACTCGTATACACAAACATATGAAAACAAGACCAGATTATTCAACTCAACATATGCAATCGTTTAGACAAACAAACCATGTATACCATTACATGCAACACAAGCAGAGACTTTGTTTACTCATCAATCGATTAACAATACATACAAGCTTACTAATCATTCGATTAACTCAACATCCAGACTTACTCATCATTCAATTAACTCAACATACACATACAATCTACTCTAAC
Source organism: Biscutella laevigata subsp. laevigata (assembly GCA_900406315.1). Classification (NCBI taxonomy): domain Eukaryota; kingdom Viridiplantae; phylum Streptophyta; class Magnoliopsida; order Brassicales; family Brassicaceae; genus Biscutella; species Biscutella laevigata. The sequence goes on from OVAU01003714.1 coordinate 4,452, forward strand.
TACACGATAATCACTAATTAACGAACCAATCTACATGAATAAAAGCTTACCTGAAAAAATCCCCAAATGCGATTATAGGGTTTCGATTTTGGTTTACGATTTGAAGGTTTCTATACACCGGATCGCTTCGCCTGTGCAACGAAGCTTGTCTTTGACGACATGAACCACACTGGCATCCTCTCCGACAGACGAAACAAGCTCGCCGCGAGAAATCTCTCTCTGGCGACAAATCGCCATCTCCATCGCCTTTGCACCCCTCTCGGGTTTTTTTTTCTTTGCGTTTTCGTTTCTGCCCAAAACGAGAGAAGCCCTGCGTTTCACACTCCATTTTTTCACCCGGCCAATGCTAGCTCGCCACGTCGCGTCTCTCATCCGATCCTTAAGTTTCTTGTTTAAGAAACGGATCTCCTCTTTTATTCATTTTTCATTTTTGTTTTGGGTTTTTATTCAGCCCAAAAACCCCTTCAGATACCCATTACATCTTCTAATGTATATGGTCTTAAAGAACAGTGTGAACATACACAAGCATTCTCCCAAAACAAAGAGAAATTCAAACGAAAACAATGAAGTTCGATAACAAAAGCTAAAAACTCAGTTTCACTAATTTGTGTTCGAACAATGGCTAATCAATCTCCTCCAAACCCTTGCAATTAGATGCTAAACACAACATCATAATCCTCTCATAGTAGATTAGAAGTACTTCTCTAAATAATGTTTTTTGATAACCATTTCGGCAAGATAAGAGCTAAACACACAAAACTAGAGACAGTTTTTTGACATGCACAATGTAGATCTTCTTCTATCTAAAGTAGTTAATAATTCTACATGTAGTCTTTTTAATATTATCAACTCTCAAACTTGGTTTATTGACATTAGTATGATGTAGAATATTACATTGTTTGATACGTCGATATAGCATTATAGTGTTTATGTCCAAAACCATATAAAAACGATCTTAGAATAGTTTTGTATAATTAAGTATTGATAACTTTATCCAAATCAAATGTGATTCTTTAGTAACCACAGTATCTTGATAATCTCTTGCTTGGCTCTGATATAGAAGTAAAAATAAATTGATACGGAAATTTCAGTTTTTTTTGTAATTTGGCTCCATGTTTGAAAACTTTATATCCTTAATCATATGAAGGTTTGCATTCATTCAAGTAATTAATTGATTAGTTGAGCATTATTATTTTTAAAGGAAAATCATATGATTTATTCGTAAAATAATTATTCAAATATTTCAAATATTTCAAATCTCTTGGTTCTTAACCATATATGATGTTGTTTGTTGCTCTGGATGAAATAAGTTCATTTAGTGTTATTGATTAGTTCTTTTGGATGATTCTTCCAAAAGATTCATCTAAATCAGTTTTAAATTTAGAAATATATTTTTAATGAGTATTAAAGATGCATTTAAGAAATTAATATTTTTTATAAAAACATATTTTATATCAAAAACTAAGTTTTTTTTTGGAACACCAACTTTTATGCGGAAAATCACATTTTATTTTGGAAATTCACATTTTTTATTAGAAAATCACATTTTGTCTTGTAAAATAATATTTTATCTAGAATATCATGTTTTGACCCAAAAAAACATTTTTTTGGAAAATAACATTTTTTCCGCAAAAAACAGTTTTCCCCATAAAATAACGTTTTTATCAAAAAATATCATTTTGTCCCAAAAAATCACGTTTTTACCTGAAAAATCACGTTTTTCCCAAAAATCAAGTTTTTTCCCGCAAAATCACGTTTTTTCCCAAGAAAATCCAGTTTTGTCCAAAAACATCACGTTTTTTTCCCGAATATTCACGTTTTATCCCGGGAAATCATGTTTCCCAAAATGTTTGATTTTCCTTGTTTTCAGGACAAAATGTGATTTGCAGAACAAAACGTGATTTTTCGGGACAAAACGTGATATTGCGGTTTTGCAGGAAAAACATAATTTTGCGGTTTTTCAGGACAAGCTGTAAAAAAAATGTGATTTTGCAAGAAAAACATGATTTTGCAGGAAAAACGTTATTTTGCGAGAAAACCGGATGTTCTAGGGAAAACGTGATTTTTCGGGGAAAAACGTGATTTTCCGTGACAAAACGTTATTGTTTTTGGGGAAAACGTGATGTTTAGTGAAAACATGATTTTTCGGTAAAAAAAAACGTAATTTCTGTAAAACTTGATTTCGTGGGAAAACATGATTTCGCAGGAAAAACGAGATTTTCTGGGACAAATCGTGATTTTTTTTGGAAAAATGTGATTTTGCGGGAAAAATGTGATTTCGGGGACAAATCGTGGTTTTCCGGGGAATACATGATTTTCTGAGACAAAACGTAGTTTTACAGGATTAAAACGTGATTTCGGGATAAAACGTGATTTTTCAAATGCAACTTTCAAATGCAACAAGGATCCAAGTGATCCATCCAGATACATTATCAAAATGTATATAATAAAAACGAACATCATCCAAATGGAAAAATCAGGATTTTCCGGAAAAACGTGATTTTGTAGTGAAAACGTGATTTTACAGGATAGAACGTGATATTTCGGGGAAAACGTGATTTTCCGGCCAAATCGTGACTTTCCGAGAAACATGTGATTTTGAGGGGAAAACATGATTTTGGGGACAAAATGTGGTTTTTCGAAGGTGATTTTCTGGGACAAAACATGATTTTCCGAGATACAAACGTTATTTTTCGGGATAAAATGTGGTTTTTCAAAACATAGATGCATCGAAATGATCAATTCACATGCATTATTTTAATGCATCTAAAAAATCATCATCCAAATAGATCATCTCCAATCTAAATGCATTTCCCAACTATACAATCCAATAAAGCCAAATAGATTCGAGTATTTTTGCTAGATGCATACGAGTTTTTCCCAACTACTTTCTATAATTTTTATCAAAAAAATCTGAATGTCCACTAAAATCAATCTTCACATTAATTAGTTTAGATTAGTTCTGAGATTTTGGATATCGGATCGGATAGGGTTCAAATATTTCAGATTTCAGATTTTTCAGATATGAGATTTAAGATCCATATGCGATCCGAATCAATATCGGTTTGGATCTCGTCGGTTCGGTTCGGATTGGATATCTGATATTGTCGTCGTATCCGAAAAATATCCGAAATTTTTTTGGATCAATTCAGATCTGATTTGGATCGGGTATCCGAACCGAATTGAATAAAATATAACCGAAATAATCCAAAAATCTAAAAAATCCAAAAAATCCGAATAAACCGAACACAAATAGAATCTAAAACGGCCCAAATTGAATGTAAACCGAACCCAAAACCAAAATTGAATATAAATTGACCACAATTTATGTATCGAATGGAATTATATGTTGATATTTTTGTTTGTATTATAAAATCAAAAACTAAAAAATATATATTTATTAAGGTATTCCATTATGAGTTTACATAATATTAATTTATTATTTTAATTTATATTAATTAAGATTTCAGATATTCATAGATGTTAATAGACCCTAAATTGAATGTAAACCGACCCCAATTTGTGAATTGAATATAAATCAAACCCAAATTAAATCTAAATCAACTCAAATTGAATTAAAAGTGGCCCAAATTGAATGTAAACCGACTCCAATTTGCAATTTGAATGCAAACAGAACTCAAATTAATTTTAAACCGACCCAAATTAAATTAAACCGAACCCAAAACTCTAATTTCATTTAACCAGATCTAATTTGTAAACTGAATTAAAACTGGATCCAAATTGAATCAAGACCAACTCATAATATTTATATGGTTTAATTGGTTTTGAATATCCATAAATATTCGGATCAGATCAGATAATATCCAATAACCATGAATATCAAATTTTATATCCGATCGAATATTTGATCATATCCGAATCCAATCTGTATCCAAATTTTTGGATCGGATATAGTTCGAATCATCCGGAACAGATAAAAATCCCATAACAAGTTTAGATGGTTGATTTTTTTTTTTGTGGGAGTTTAGATGGTTGAATTTTGTTAAATTTAATATAGCTTAATCAATAAAAACTGAGATATTAAAATTGAATTATTTTAATACAATAAATATGTGGATTGCTGAAACACTCTCTATAAAACACACACTCTCTATAAAACACAGTAACCTACAAACAAAAGCTGAAGTGATTGAAAAGCCATGCAAAAATAGAATCAATTGAATGTGACGAATTTACTTCTCTTTTTTACACTATTCCCCAAGATTTTGGTTTCATATTTTGATATAAAATAAAGTCTCTTGGGTAATCTCAACTAAATCATAGATACATCGAAATTATCCATTTACAAGTTTATCTAAATGCATCAAAAAAAAAAAAAAGAACACCATCTAAATAGATTATCTCCATCTAGATGGGTTTCCTAACTATACAAACAAATAAATTTTGGCTAGATGCATTTGAGTTTTTCTCAACTACCTCTCTTTAATTTTTATCAAAAAAAATCCGAATGTCCACTGAAATCAATTTTCACATTTATTATTTTAGATGGTTGATTTTTGTTAGATTTAAAATAACCTAATCAATAAAAAATTGATATTTAAAGGTTGGATTATTTTAATACAATAAATGTGTGGATTGCTTAAAACACTCTCCTAATATCATATATAACCTACAAACAAAACTTGAAGTGATTGAAAAGTCATGACGAATTTACTTCTCTTTTCTACACTATTCTCGAAGATTTCAGTTTCTGACATAAAACAAAAGAGAAGTAAATTGGTCACATTCAAGGAGATTTTGTAATAATATCAACTGCATGTTGTAGATTCTGATATCAGATCAAATCTTTGATAAATAGTTAAAAGTGTTCAGATTCTTAGAGCATCTCCATCAGGAGATTTTAAAGGTTTCTTAACCTTAATTTATGGTTATTAAAAATTAAAAATAAATCAGAATACAATAAACTTTCCAGAATCGATTCTAAACTAAGAGTTTTTAGAAACTCTTTAGAACCCGTAGGTGTCATCATTGGTAGAGAAAAAAAAGCCAAAATTGTTTATGGGTTTGGTCTCTAATCGTCGTGACTCTCGCCGTTTCTCAATGTCCCTCCCCGTCGCTCCAGAACCACAAAGCTTCACCGTCGCTCCAGAACCAAAAAGCGTCACCGTCTCTTACCGTCGCTCCGTTGCGTTCCATCGTAAGCGTCGATACAGGTCAAAGAGCAGGACAGAGAAGGAGATTCCAATAGAACTCAGTAATTTCCACTCTTGACCTTCTGTTTACAAATTAATTTGTGCTGATTCTTGCTTGCTGAGTTAGTTGATTAGTTGGTTTTGAAGGTTGATTCAAGGGATTAGAGAGTGAGGATTAAAATTGTGTTCCGATTGAAGTGTAGAGGGATCAATAAGTGAAGGGGTTGCTTCAATAGTTACAGTGGTGGAAGATAAACCTATTGAAATTCTGAGAGTTCATGTTACAAGAGGAATTAATCTTTCCATTCACGATGCTACGACAAGTGATCCTTATCTTGTTGTCACTTTGGGTCATCAGGTTTGTTTTCAGTTCAATTTTGATAAATGATTGGTCTTTTTATGAGCACGGGTCTATGATATAAATCCTTCAGAGTTTTTTGATGTTGTCACATGGAGGAGTTTTAATGTGAGAGACTGAAGCCACCATATGAGAAAGATATCGTTTTGATCTTTGTTTAATGTATTCTTTGCTAATTAACAAACTCTCTGAAACAGCCTAAACACTATTGTCTTTTGCACACCTGTATTTGGTTAAAGGGTCCATTCTAGTTAAACTCATAGCATTTGTTTTCTTGCAGTCGGTACATATCTAGATGACTAATCTCGGTACATGATCTTGTTCAAATCAAATGATAGATGTCTAGGCTCGTCCATAATCTTGTTGAAGGGTCATCTCCTAATGCTAATAAACATAAGTTTCACTGCAATTTTGTGAATGATAAAGTTGAAAAGAGACATGATTTGATTTGGCCTAGATCATCACTTGTACCATGTAACTTTATGTTCGTGTATCTGTTTCCATCTCTTGTTGACCTGTTTTCATTCTCTTGTGTTTGTAATGTAAATTCTTGAGTCATTTGGTTTGTTTGTTTTTGTTTTGTTTGGATGCAGCTTGAGTGATGAGAGTTTTCACATGTAGAATTTTACAATATGTATCAGTTAAGATTCCAAAACTTGATCAATGCAAGCTTTTTTCTTATTCGAAGACAGTCTTGATGTATTGAAGTAGGAGATTGTCCAAAATAAGGAAGCAGAGGGATTCTCGTGAATTCAAATAATATACTAATAATGTTTAATTAAAATGTTTATGTTGTAAAAGTCATTAAATGCAGGCGCCCACATTTTAACT
>OVAU01003715.1:0-10792 GCA_900406315.1 Biscutella laevigata subsp. laevigata
AATCTTTTAAATATTTTTTTTGATGTTAACGTGATTATGTGTCATATAATATTTCATTATGTTGAATTTTAATATTTACCTCCATTATAACTTTTTAAGTAGATAAACTCTGTTTTAATAGAATATATTATTATTAATAATAAGCCTTTCATCATAAAAAAATTTACAACTATATAATTCATATGCAAAGATTGTATAAACATCAAATTGTTTTTAAATTATTAAATAAAATAAAATGAGTGAGAGAAAATTGAATTCATAACCTCTTCTTATTAGTTAACGATTTTAATATGTTGACAATAAAAAAACGATTTTAATAGTGTTAGATGACAAAAAAAACCTTAGAAATTTTTCCATCAATACGATATTACATTCTCATTAACCAAATAGTCTCTCTCTCCCTCACTATTCGTTCTCCTTGGTTTTACCCTTTAGGCGTACATTAGAATAAATGGGTATTCCGTGTATAACAAGAAACAAAAAAAAGTTCATCAATATGCGATCTTTATATCAAAGTTATGTAAAACCTTTTTCTTCGTCTACATCTCGACGTTGTCCCAGTCTAAACTGTAATCTGGGTTTTGCATTCTGTTTCTTCCCAATCTACTCATCACAGCAAGCCCTGAAAGTGTGTATACAACAAACAAACAAACAAACAAAATAAGATCGAGAACCTTAAAATTTAAAACATTTCTTTATGTACTAGAAGAAATCTTAATAATATAAACGTTACCTTCGATCATTTTGTAAAGAGATGGCCACCAACGATCTCTAGTGATATCATTTTGGTTAAGAGACTCATCAATTTCTTTATCGTGTTTCCCTTCAAGAACACTGCGTAGAGTGACGACTGCATCTTTTGTTCTCTTCAAAATGCTGTTATCATCTACAATTTCAAGGCTTTGAAGGTCGTTGTGAGATGAAGTGAGGCTCAGTGACAAAGCAAACTGAGCAGCTGCAGCCCAACGAGAAGAAGCTCGCCATTTCCTCTCACCTTCTAAAGCTTCTGAATCATCTCTGCTACGTTTGTTTTCAAGCACTATACTACGCAAGTACTCAGCATTTGCAGTTCCTGTACTTTGTACCATCTTCGAGAATGAACTTTCTCCGTTCGAAAGAAGACTCTCCGGGGAACTGAATTCCTGTACCTGAGGTGTTGAGGAGTCTCGAATTATATTTAGGTGAAGACATAACGTGGATCATAAAAGCGATGCAAAATATTAGTAGAATATGAAGTGTGCGTACTTTTCCAGAATCAAGAACTAAAACTTTGTCACAGTCGATGATAGTGTTAAGACGATGAGCGATGATTAACATCGTGCATGACTTGAATTCTTCCCTGATAGTCTTTTGGATAAGAACATCAGTTCTAACATCAACAGCAGCAGTTGCTTCATCAAGGACAAGTATCTTAGATCTTCGCAACAATGCACGTGCTAGACTCAACAACTGTCTCTGTCCAACACTGAAATTCTCTCCTGCTTCAGATACCTGACCCGACCAAAAAAGACTGAGTTACTACTGAACAAGAGAGACTATCAAGAGAGAAAATTGCTAAATTTAAGTACCTCAGCATCAAGGCCAAGAGGATTTCTGCGGATAGTATCTTTCAAGTGTGCCCTCTCAAGAGATTCCCAAAGGTCGGCATCGTTATGTTCATTAAATGGGTCAAGATTGAATCTCACAGTACCTAGATAAAAAAATGACACATCAATTATTGGCATAGTACTAGTTACCAGAAGCATAAGAATAAAAATAAGTACCAAACTGATGCTAATACGTACCTGAGAAAAGAACTGGGGCTTGTGGTATAATACCGAGCACTTTACGTAGATCCATCAGTCCAAATCTGCCAATGTCACATTCATCGACCAAGATTCTTCCTTTTTCCAGTTCTACAATCCGAAATAAAGCATTCAAGAGGCTTGATTTCCCAGCGCCTGTCCTTCCAACAATTCCCACCTTATCCATTGGAGAGATGAAGAACGAAACACCATGAAGCACAGGAGGTAACTCAGGGCGATAACGAAGAACAACATCTTCGAATTTTATGGATCCAGATGATGGCCATCCGGGTGGTGGGCGGTTGTTTTCAATTATCAAAGGAGCCTCTGACGGTATCTCGATATAATTTCCAACACGCTCAACTGAGTTTAAGCTATTCTCAGCTAGACTCGCGAGTCTCAGTACAGCTGTTAAAGAGCTGGTAATACTTAAAGCATAACTGAGAAGCAAACCCATCGTAGATGCATATTCTTGTTGGTTCGCTGCCTTTCCATTCTGCATGACAGCTAATGACGCAGTCAACCAAACCATGAGACCTCCAAGAACTTCCAAACGGATTCCCAACCACCTGTTTGCAGCCATGTTCACAAGCGTGAATCTGATGTTATTATCCATTGATCTTCCGTTAATTTCTGCCATCCGATCATATGCTTTATAAGCACGGATACTAGATAATCCATTCAATGCCTCTCCAAATTGAGCATAAACAGGTGATCTTGTAGTGGAATCCATACGTTTAACTTCACGAGATGTGTTCTACAATTAGGAGAAAGCAGGTTAGTACAAAAACACATATGATTAAGCACCAAAGATAATCAAAACCTTCAATCGTAAGAACTCTAAGACTCATGTGAATAAAAAACAGAAAACTGAACAAAATCAGTGATCCTTTTGGTCTCAGTTTACTATGTCTCGATCTGCATTCTCCAAAACCTTTATGAATTAAGAAAGGACAACAATGGGTTTAAAAGATACGCTACCTGGTAATACAGATAAGCTCCATAAAACACGACCAGGAGAGGCATAATGGCCCACAGGGACAGAGTGCTGACAATGCCAATCAAGATAACGGTTGAAAGAAGCTGTGCGATTGAACCCATAAACATGTTTACAAAAACTGCCACTGATCGATCAATATCACCCATATCTTTTGCAAATCTATTGATTATCCGTCCTAATGGATTGGTTTGAAAGAAGACCATTGGAGCCCTTAGTATAGAACCAAGCATAGCATCATGCATCCTTTTAGCTGCATAAAGACTGGACATAATCAACCAATATGAATTGATCAATGTCACAGAGACCTGAAACGAAGATCAATATGAATTTAGTCTCTGTATCCTTTTATCTCCAATTTGTTTTCTTTGATAAGCTGGCGCAGAACAAACATGTATATCAGCTCATTTACCTTCACGTTAAATAAAGTACTGTAAAAATGATCATGAGTCTTTTAAGATATGGACTTATCTTTCACAAAATGCAATTCATACCTGTCCAAATGAAAGAAGTGCATAGATAATATTGTAGAAAAGGGGTCCATGACTCTTTGGAGTTCCTGCATCAGTCCACTCACTCAACCAAGTGCTGCTAGAAACCCGAAATACTTGAGTCATGATGTAGCATATAAGAAGCATCATCACTACCGATACACCTCCAAGTGCATTCTGGTACCTGGAACATGGTGAAACCTCACTAGTCACTATAATGGTCTTCAAATACGAAGCTTAGCAATGAACATAATAGAAGTCGAACCATATATGTCCAATTTTTTAAGCAAGACATCATAGATGACATTGCTGGATCAAGAATTACGCATCTTATTTAGAGATGTTTTCATTATACATTAAAATATGTACATATTAATATCTAACAAATTAATAATCACAATAAAATATTAAATTTATCTAGTTCTTATGTCAACGTAAAATTAATGAAACTCGACAAGGTAATAATTTTTTTGAAACTTACGTAAAATTATGGTTCCAATAATCATATAAATTGATAAATCAATTAACTTTTATGAATATAACTACGAAGTCTAAGATACTTTTCAAAAACGTGAATCTACTTCATCTCTGAATGATATTGAAACTCATAAATGATACATGATGAAATACAGAAATGACTACTTAAACCTACAACCTAAAACTGAGAGACACTAAATCCAAAGTCCCGTAATAGAGAATCCTATGGTCACAATAATCTAAATTAATATATTTTTCAAAATTCCAACATTAATTTATAGAGGTGTTATTATAAACAGAGAAAATATTAAAAGAAATAGGGCATAACACAAGAAGAAAGAGCAAGAATTCGAATCAACTTACCTCTCAAAGACTTTCCAACTCACAACTCCAGTTTCACGTTCTTCTCGCTTGACGAGCACAGAGTTTTCTTTTTTGGATTTCTTTGTCTCAGTTCCATCTTTTTGCAGGTTATTAGTGGTCCCGTTCTCAACTGGTTCTACAGACGTCTGATCTGCTTCAGCTTCTCCATTTTCTGTTGAATATTCTTCAACCTTCCCCGCATTTTCCATTAACCTCTGGAACAATGGGCCATTACTGCATAATTCTTCATATGTTCCTTCCTCTTTTATTGTTCCTTCATGGACAAGTAGAATTCTATCCACTTGCGATAAGAAGTGTAGTTGGTTCGTAACAAGAACTCTCGTTTTCTGACCAAGTTCTCTTTTTATGCATTTTTCAAACACCTGAAACAGCAAACAGAACTTAAAAACAAATACGTTACAGAGTACAAATCTGGAAAGAAAACGAGATATCATACTTATTCCAAAAGATGCAATGGCTTGTTTACCTGCTGGCCAACATGCGCATCAAGGGCACTTAATGGGTCATCTAAGATGCAAACATCTGAATTTGAGTAGACGGCCCTAGCCATAGAAACCCTCTGCTTTTGTCCCCCACTGATGTTAACACCTCTCTCTCCAATCTCCGTGAGATCACCACCCTATCAATATAAAAAGGGGAAAGGAATTAAAATTGGATGCACGATAACTAGAGTAGATAAAGTCTGTGTGGTATCAACAAATTTCAAGGTCTGTTTCACTTTATGAAATTTTTCGACGCGAAACTTACAGGCAGTAACTCAAGGTCATGCTTCAGTGCAGTCACATCAATGACCCTTTCATATCTTTCTCGGTCAAAAGGAGCACCAAATAATATATTGTCACGTACCTGCACAATGTAAATTACAATCATCAGCTCAGAATCAATTAAATTAAATACTGGCGAAACAATCAGGAATCTGCATGCGGGTACATATCTGTAGCACAAAACAGAAGGACATTTTGATAACTTCACAGTGAGAACCACACAAGGCAAAACAGAAGCATACAAGAACCTACTGTTGCGTTAAAGATCCATGAAACTTGTGGAACATAAGCTACTGATCCTCTAAGAGTAACTGTTGCATGAGACATTGCAGGAAGTTCCCCAAGCATAGCAGATATCAGGGAGGTTTTTCCTTCTCCTGTACTGCCAACCACCGCAACTAAGCTGCCAAGAGGTACGTCCAAGTTGATATCTGACAAGGTCGGCCTATCCGCCTGCATATAGTTATTGTTGGCTCGTTATTTGTACTTCACAACATGTAATGAACGTAAAAGAAACAAACGAGACCTTTGAATCCCAGGAGAAGAATCCATTCCTTATTGAGATGGCTGGTTGTTCAGGTTCAATGGGAGGATTTGGTAAGAGAACTCGTTCTTCTGTCGACAATACCTCCTCCAAACGGTTTAAAGACACATTAGCATTTACCACCTACAAAAGTATAGCCTTGTAGTTGTAAGCATCTGGAAAAAAAGTTATGACTAGTCTAGCAAAAAGAGGGGGTAACTGAAAATAAAATTGCAAATAGGATCGATTATTACAAATGATGCCACTTTACTCAGCGATAGAAATGAAAACATGTTGCAAGAACATTTTTACAGGAATCACCTGAGTTATAATGTTGGGAAGCATGAATAACGGGAAGCGAAGCACAGAAAATAGTGAAAGTGACGTAAACGCTCTTGCAGGAGTCAGATCTCCTCCAAGCATTGAGAACACACCAAATGAAACAACAGTCACGAGAACAGGTATGCTGTTTAGTATGAACATATTGAACTGCAGAACAAACGGAAGACGAAGAATGAGTTAGAATTAATCGTTAAAAGAGGAAAATTCAAATACAGTCATCCAATTCATGTAAAAGAAAGTGCATGAATGCCAATTCAAATTCAGCCATCCAATTCATGTTCAATGAACTAAAGATACTTCAGCAAATGACAAACATTTTCTGATGGGTTCTGTAATTAGACGAGCAGCTTGGATTTTTCCTTACAAGAATACTCTAAGGAGTGGCAACTGGCAAGAGAATGAACAAGCCAATAATGCATACAGTCTATAGAAGCAATCAATATAACAGCCACTGCACGTAAATCATACCGCTGATAGAAGCTGTGCTTTGCGGAACCAAGATAATTCATCATCACGAACAGTTTGAACCTTGGACTGAAAACTGTTTTCCCAAGCATAACACCTGCAAGCATTTTTGATAAGCGAGTCAAAACTTTGTCTCAAAATTCCAATCATTCAAGTAAAGATCAGGTTCCATGCTTCCAAAGTATCATACTTTACTGTGTCCATTGCAGCTAAAACCTCACTCATAAGGCCAATTCTCCTGTCAGTACGCTGCAGCCCTTCTTTTGTTAACTTCTGCGTTTTGCTTATAACAAAAGTCTGTTTCAACAAAAAACAAGGAAAACAAATAATTTTCATTGAACCGAACACATATGAGGTTGAGGAGAGAGAAACCGAGACAATTGGGATACAAATGAGAAAGAAGCAGTCAGAAACAAAAAAAACAAAAAATCTACAGAGGAAAGAGCACAAGGAGATATAAAAAATATGCAAACCTGTATGGGGAACATAAGGACCAGAAAAAATGCACCAATGAGCGAGGCAACACCCAATTGTTGATAGAGGAGCACCAAAGCTACAATTATACGAAATGGTGCCGACCACATGGTATGGAGTGATTGACAAATTTGCTGTGACAGACAGAAGAAACTTTAGGAAAAAGAACAACTGCCTACCAGCTAGAAAAACATTGTTGCTTTGAAGCCAAAGCTGAGATAAAAAAAAAAGTAACAAAGATATACACCTGAAGCGACTCAGCATCAGTGGTCATTAAGTTTGTTATTTTTCCTGTTTGAAACTTCTTACGGCCTTCATTAGTTAATCTCAGCGATTTTCGGAACACAGCAGCAATCTATTAATGGAGGAAGTCATTAACAGAAGGAAAGAATTTAATAGCAAGAAAAAACTATTACCAAAAGATAACTGGTGTGAACTTAAGCTTACCAGTGTAGACCTTAGCCGATAACCAACGCGCATCACATTCTGGAAATATTGAGCTTCACATAAAACCCCTAAAACCTGAAAGTTTCAAACATCTACTTCAAGCCCTCAAGGAATCCTTTGGTTAAAGTCTCACCCTAACGAAACAAGAGACTTTGTTCCATTTCAATCCAACAATTGAAAATGCATTTATATATATCCTTATAAGTCCATGCAAACGATTAAAATGAGCAGAGAAAAAGGAATTTGTAACATACCACTCCAACAAAGATTGAGATTGCATAGATGTAACCTATCCAAGCTGGTTCATTAAGTTGCATTGACTGCAGAAAGTTTCAAGACCAAATCGTGAAATATCGTCAGAAAATATTATCCGAGGAATCATCAGATTTTTTTTCTACCCAGCACGTTTAAACACAAATTCTGGCCAATAAGAATTTGAATCCATCTCAGCCATCCATGTTAGTGGAAAATTACAAAAGAATTGTGTAAGTTCAAACTTGGTTCGCACGGAATAAAAAAAAGGAGGGAAAAGAGCAAACCTTCAAGAGCTCATTCAGTAGAAGAGGCCCCACGAATTGTGAACAGTCATTTCCAATCTGTGATGCAATTTGAATATCAATTGTGAAGACACACCATTACAGAAAAATAGAAGAGCTCAGAACCCATCAATGTCAGTCAAATAGACAAGGAAAATACTATTGCAGAAAAAGAGAACACAAGAAAGAGCAACAAAAATACCTTCCAGAACCCTCCCAACCAAAACCTACAAAATGCAGAAAGAGGAATAAGACAAACAGTTCATAAGGATGAAAATATTTAAGGCAGATTATATTATTGCTGCCAGGTGATTCCTTTTATAAGTGAAATCATGTTGTAGCCCAGACAACCAATACATATTCGGATATTTCAAAGAGATGACAAAACATGACTGCAAAGATGTTTTCTCTTTACCTTCCTCCAAGGCTGCTGTTCAGTGCTCTCAAGAGCCATGGCTTGGGCTTCTCTAGTTCCTTATCCCAAGACTTCGTGAAGCTGAAGGAGGAGATAGAAATATATCACGGAACCATACCAGTTATAGACGGAGAACAGTTATTAGTTATCAAAAATTTATAAAGACCTATTCATAAGAGTTTCAGATTTATCCCAAGTGTCCAGGTACCACACATCCTTTTCCGTGAGAGGCCGTTTCGATCCCAGAGTCATCAATGGATTCAACCATGAGAAGAAGATTCCTGTGGGGGGGAAATATATTGATCAGAAGGTACGTCAAAACTCAACAAATGTTGAAGAATCCATTATTACAAAATATTTCAGATTTAGAAAATGTTTCAGATTCGAGGAAATGTTTAAGCTCCGAAGAAAGAGAAGCAAGATAAAAGAGGAAAACATATACACAATAAAATGCACAGTAGGAATGAGAAGTATGTAGAGTGTGACATACTGTCAAGTAAGTTTGCATGCCTCTCAGGACATATCTGTTCTCCTCCAGGAAGCTCTTCATACTCTTGATCCTCCGAGGTTTCAGTCCTCAATGGTGTGTAACCAGGGTAAGGATCCAAATTAGGGAAATACACAAACAAGAGAGTTCCAAAGGCAACCTGGATACAAAAGCCACCCTCTATGTAATTATCAAAATGTAAGTGTATCACCAACAGTCTGATTAAGATACAGGACACGATAAACAGAAGTTTATAGAATTAAAAAAAAGTGTTGAAATATGCAAACCTGGGCTGCCACCTCGCTAATGTAAAGATATAGTTTTATACTGCAAAGAAAAAAAGCATGAAACATATAAGTTCAGCCTGCCAGACTAGGGGCAAAGAACTAGCATAAACCACGTTACTGCAAATTTACCAACCTGCCATAATACTCCTTGACTGAGAGAACAAGATTTAACAACACCATGTCCCCCACAAGAGCATACACAACAGCAAATCTGACATACCAACGAAGTTCATGGATATATGTTTTAGTTTCAATAACAGTCATGACCAATACAGAACCCCAAGCAAAAGCTTCAAGGGCCAACATGAACGCCTGCCAAAGAAAGCACAAAAAAAAAGCATCTTTCAGGCAAAACATAGAGAACAAAATATGAAAAGGCAAAAGCGCAGAAAAGCAAGTGATGACACACCTCATATGGAGGAAACCCAACTCCATCCAAATCCAAGACTGAGATCCCCGTGACCAATCTAAACAAAGGCTCGGCGGTACCATAAGCAGCCAAAAGAGCCAGAAAATAGTTGTACCATTTTGACCTCAAGCAGAACTTATCCGCTTTGTGGTCCTTTGTAATGAGCCAAAGACGGTAAAGGCACAGAACCAACAAAACCAGATGAGAGATACCAAGCACAAATGAATCAATAGCACAAGGCGTGTATGCACCAAATGCATAATCCACCATTTTCGACCACACACCATTCGGCACCGGCTTGCAGTACCAATCCAACGGATCAAAACCCATCTTCTTCCTCAGTAAAGAAATCCCCCCGTGCTTCAAACTTTATCCCTTCAGACTCTACGCATAACAAGTAACTAACAATCCTCTAACCTGCAGAAAGAAAGAAAGAAACATAGTAATCTGTTTAGATAGAGGAGAAGAGAAGTGTAAGTAATCGAGCATAAGAAATCAATTATCATCTGAATTATGTACTCAATGAGTGCAAATGGAGAGAAAAAACAAAAAAAAAAGGGAAAAAAGATGTGGATATTATTATCAATTATTCGCAGGAAGAAAAAGGTGGAAAGGCTTAAAACAAATTAGTGGAGGTAAACTTCTATCCCCAGAATCATTGAAAAGTTAGAACAGAGACAAGCACCAAAAGTTAGCTCCCTTCCAACAAAAAAAGGCTAGATTCTCAGAAATTAGAAAGACATTGAGACGTAGACGAAAACAAATCATCAATAGTTGATGGTAACCACAAGTGTCTATCCCCAGCAAAAAGAAGAGAAGATAGTAAATCTTCTAGCTGGCTTTACCAAGAAAGGAATTGCACTAACAAGAAATCACGTAAAAAACACGAAAATCGATACGATTCAAGATTCATTGCTACGAACTTCTCCAGCTATATAGGTAAACGCAAACCTGGGGGAGTCAAAAGAGATTTGCAGAAACCAGGAAGACGTTAACGGAATCTTTATGAACTCATTTCGCCGGAGAAAATATCTCTCTCTCTTTCTTTTTCTCTGTCTTTGACTCAGTGCAGATTCTGAGAGAGATTTGGGATTTTAAAGGAGAGAGGTAATGATGCGTCACTGCTTACAATGGCAATTTAGTATCAATTATATATGGAGAGATGAAGAAAAGTCAAAAAGAAATCACAAGCAACAAATCGCTACTTTTATTACTTATTTACTATGGTAAATTAGCTAAATGTAACTAGAAGTTTATATTTTTGATGAATACTTATTAATATATATTTTTATTACAAAAAATTTTAAGGGTTTATTGGCTAATATATATTTTATTACAAATATTTTTTATTTTACTTTTATATCTAAATTTGTTTGTGACCTCTAAATCACTTTTTTTTTTAGAAAGCAATCATCAATTATATGCTGCCGGATCTAGATAATATAAATAAAATTCTATTAACTGAATCATTAATCTTATATATTAATTGAGAACCCACTTAGCCTATGTG
>OVAU01003716.1:0-10791 GCA_900406315.1 Biscutella laevigata subsp. laevigata
ACCGAATGATAAAACCGTCTAAAATCACACACATCACCCCTGTCATATGATTGCTGGCCCCATTATCCAGATACCACATGTCTTCTCCATCGATATTTGTCTCGAACAGGCTTGGTTTACAACTCTTCTCATTTAAGTAAACAACCTCATGTACCAACAAGTTGTCGGCATCTTGAGTATCACTCTCCTCATCCTCTTGTGTTTCTTGTAGCTTAAGAAGTCTATCCGGGCAATCTACTGCGAAGTGTCCTAGTTTGTCACACCTGTAACACATGACTTTCGAAGTATCTTTCTTACTGTTACTTGGTCCACGACCTCTTCCATTATTACCAGAACGTCCTCCTCTTTGCCCTTGACTCTCACTAGTATTCTCCTTTTGATAGCTCCTTGTGTTGGCATACATTAACTTGCTTTAATCCTCCTGACTTTCCTCACTCTCCGCAATTCTCTCCTCGTAAGCTTTAAGTCGACCCACAATATCTTCAAACGTGGTGGTGTTAAGGTCTAGAACTTGTTCTAGAGATGCGGCGATTTGAATGTATTTAGCTCTAGGGAGACTTTGCAGAAACTTCTTTACCAGCTTCGGTTCCGCAATGTTTGATCCTAGAGTCGTCGACTTCGAGGATAACTCGGATAGCTTGCCAACAAAGTCATCAATCTTCTCGGTTTCTTTCATCTTAAGTCTCTCAAACTCAGCCATAAGTGTTTGTAATCGAGCTTCTTTGACCCGATCTGCCCCAACATGTATTGCCTTTATCGCATCCCATACCTTCTTCGCCGTATCAAGTTCTTCAACTTGAAGTATTATGTTCTTTGGAATGGATTGGAACAATAAACCCGTTGCCATGCTGTTTTTCTTCGCATCAGTTGGTGTTGAGGCCTTGGTCTCGATTACTTCCCACACATCATCGATTTTGAGAGCGATCTTCATGCGGATTGCCCACACCGTGTAGTTTGTTGCAGTCAACATCGGACATGTGATCGACGATGACCCTCCTCCTTCTCGGGGTTTCGCCGGAACCATCGCTTCATCAGCCATGTTTCTTCACTAGATCGTTTATCTTGCTCTGATACCAATTAAAGTCTCAAGATATGTCGAACAAACTCTTATTCGATTGTGTGAAAACTGACTCAAAACACACTTGTTCTTCTCAAGAACAATCACAAGTTCTTAAACTCTTAAGGACTCAATTGAGGTTTATGTTACACACAACATAAACCTTTTATAATACTCTAGATATCTAGATAACTACTAAATATCTCTAATCCTAGTTTATCTCATAAACTAGATCTCATAATATCCTAACTAACTCTTAGTATAGGATATTTCCAATTTCCTTTTTTATTCTTGCTTCAAGCTCAAGCTAACAACAGGAAGTTGACTCCCAAGTGTAAACTTACTTTTAAAATATTTTAAAAATTAGTATAATTTAAAAGGTTTATTTTTAATTCTTATCTTAAAAGAACATAACGACAGAAGCTAGTGTCCTAAATACTTTTAGTCACTCTTAGAAAGATAAGGGTTCAAACCTCCAAAGTGAGATATAGAGGGGTGGTCAAAGAACCACTGCACTAAGGGTAAAAAAAATCTTCAAAGAACATAACAAGAGTTTTCGTGTCTGGACTGTAAGCTCCAAAACATTGGGAGTGTCGGTGTCAAGCATTGCGTGCATCATCCCTAACTATTTTTGTTATTTCGTTTTTAGCCGAAACCTGAAATTTTGGAATTATATGATAGATTTGAAATTTTTAGAATTATTAAATATATTTGTAATTGTTAATTAATATGTATACCAAGTCATCCCGAGTTCGGCATCCAGAGAAAGCCAGACACAATGTTCTCGGTCGGGTATTATATTAGATATATAAGCCGAGCCGCCGAGTTTTGGTTTGTGTTTCAATCTCTAGAACTCTGATACTATTCACAATGATCGACGGACTACCTCGCCTAGACCAACCATGGTAAGATATTGTGAGAGAGAGTTGGTTGTTTGAGTGTGAATAAAATGAAAGCTCAAGCTGGTCTTTATATATACACTAAAATTTTCGACGGAAGCATCTGTTAGAAACGAAAGTTGTGTGGTCAAAATTATCTCGTGAAATAAATTTGCTCGCTCAAATATTGATATGTCTTAATTGCCATCAACCCACTTGTTGTCAACATTGGCAGCACACCCTCTCTACAACACAAGTATAACAAAACTTTGCAATATCAAACAGGCCGATCGATCAAGCTGCACAGACAATCGTGTATGCATGAGAGGAGACGCTCCTATAGTGAAGAAGAAAGTTCCCGACAAGTAGTTGACTTCCCACCTAGACCTTTCACGCATGAGAGGAGCCCGAGAAGAAGGATTCCTCCGCCTTCGCCAAACGATTCAGACAACGAGTCTATTACATTCTCCTATGATGGGGAATTCGACCATGATGCCTACTACTACTAGGTACCACTCTTCACCCCCTTGTAAATATGCATTCATTTTCATTATCTATTATTTTTTTGTTTCCCATCTAGGTTTGAATTCACACAGAGATCGTGCGATTTGAGTTTGCGGAAAGAACCACCTTATAACATTGTGTTCTATTTTGTCTGAATCGAGTCTCATATGCATTGTCTATAGTTGTGTTTCAGAAAAACCAAAAAAAAAATCGGAAAACCAAAAAGTTTAGCATTTTGTTGTAGGATCGAGTCTAGTAGAATATGCATAGGTAATATGTGACGATTGAGGCTTCCTATTAAGTTTAGTTTAACCATTTTGAGTAGTTTAAGGCAAATACATTAGCAGGGACACTCACTAGACCAAAGCATCTTAGGTAGGTTTTCCATGTGATTTGTTTAAGGCGCTTGACTTGACTCTACTTTTCAGGATCCTTGTCAGTAGGTTTGAGATTGTTAGTCTAAATCCTCGATCAGGTACCTTTAAAGCATGCAATTGGACCAGATGATCTTGTTTGATAATGCCCAAAAAGAATTATGGGTAATCAACCAAAGTAAAAAGAAGAAAAAGTGAAAAAAAGAAAAAGAAAGAGAAAAGAAAAGAAAAAGAGAAGAAAAAGCTGGTCGATTTGAAAAAAATACAATGATATTCATTAACACCAAGAAAATAGAAAAAGAGTAAAAAGAATTTGGCTTAAAGGTCGGTCTGAATAAAATAATACAGAGAGGAAAGGTATCGGAAAAATAGAGAGTCGCTTGAAGGACCCGAGAGAGTTGAGAAAAGGGCTTTTCGTCGATCTTCTATAAGTAAAGAGTACAATCTTAGTTTTAAATTAATAAAGAGTCATGTTTTGGTGCCTAAGCTCTCGTGTGTGTTAGATGCCTTCATGTTAGGTTCTAGTTGTGGGTAACTTAAGGTGTGCTTAGTCTAGGTTACTCGTTCGGTTTTCTGTCTTTTTGCCTATGTATATGAGATTTCCGTCTTTTCAAACTTCTTTCCCTTACTTATCTTAGTTTTTCTTGAGGACAATAAATGAGAAAGTTTGGGGGGGGGGGGGTGGATGTATCGTATTTTTAGCGTCTTTTCACTCTCTTTATTCAGTTTTCATTACCTTAGGATGCATTTATGTCAATTTAGGTTGCATTTGCATAGATTTAGTGTTTTAGGTGTTAAAGACGAGCTAAATGGAGAAAACAAGTCGAAAAGGATGCAAAGAAGCGGAAACGGGGCAAAACCGAGACGATGTACCAGCCAAGGCAAACTGGTACACTGATATTGGTGCCTTCATCCCGGTACAGAGCAAAAACGTTGGCAAGATCATATACCGGTTGAGCGGAACCTACATCATATCGATATGCATGAACCAGTGGCGTGTACCAAACACATATGGCCGATACAATCGCCTGCCCAAGATGAAGCTTGATACCGATCACCGTACCGGTCACACATGACCGATACCGAACCCCTAGAAGTCAACATTTTGAGAGTTGACCAAGCCGTTTTTTGCCCAAGTTTTAGAATTCTGTAATAAAAGTTTTACACCTATTTTCATGAAGGAGACTTATGTTTTGAATCCTAAAAGACTACTCTTACCATTTGGGTGAAAATCTTACTTATTTCTTGTTTAATCTAAGTTTATCTTTGATCTCGTCAACTTATTTTCTTTATTTTTCTAAATTATGTTTTAGATCATGTTTATTCATAAAACCATCATGAGTTTTTTGTGTTTTTAGTCATGATTAATGAGTAGTTTATCTCTAAGGTTATGTGTTAGGTAGACTAGGGTGATTAAATGAAGGGTTGTGATGTTTAGGGCTTAGATTGTTTGAATGTTCACTTAATAGATGTTCTTAATGCTATATTTGGCTTGATCATTCTAATATAGAACCTAGATAAGTATTCGATGAAATGTTTGAATGAATCTTTTAAGTGTGCTAAGTGAGACATAGCCAATGGATTGTGTAAGGGAATCTTAGTATTTCCATAAACTAGACCTTAATGCTTGCTTATTATGCGATTAGTCAAGGGATTGTATTGATTGCATGATTAGGAAAGAGATTAGTGCCACATGAGTGGATTAGTTTAAATAAGGAAGTTTTAGACTAAGGATTAGCATTGAATCTTTGTATTGAGCAATATCATAAGCATGAAGTTGATTGTCTGAATCAATTGCCTTCGCCCATTTGATTAATATTTAATTGTTTTAAGTCTTAATCAGTTTAGTTGACTTTTCTGCTTGAGTTGGCCTTGCATTTACTTTTGTTTACTTTCTGTTTTGGTTATTGATAAACACAACTTTTATCGTATAAAAGCCTTGCTTAAGGAATGAAGAAATGGGTGATTGTCGAACCAATCAGAATGAGAGCTGGCGCACTAGTTCTATATAGAATAAACTTAGTCTAGGTTGATTTAGAGATTGAATTCATCACAATCAATCCTATTAAGAAAAAACAATGTGAAATACAAAAGTCAATTTTAGCATATAAAAAGTCAACAAAACCGAATGAACTTAAAGCAATGATAAACTAAGAATATGGATAGATCAATCGAATTGGGCAGTCAATTTCATGTTTAGAATGTTCAGTTCAATCATAGAATGCTAATCTTAGGTCTAAGAACTCCCAAATTAGGCTAATCTACTCCCGTGGTAGAAACTTCTTTCCTAAACATGCAATCTATACAATCTCTTGACCAATTGCACAATTAAGAAGCATAAGGATCAATTTCATGCAACCACTAAGCAATCTTAACTCAATCCCTTGGAAAGAACCACTTAGCAACCAAAAAATCTAGTTCGGGCATTTTGTCAAGCACATTTCGGACAACAAAATCCATAAGCTCTAGAACAAGGTGAGCAATCCTATCCTAGCATTAGGCACATCAATAGGAAGAAGATAATGGACTAATCAAGCTTTAAATATCATAAACAATCAACCAAAAGTCCTAATCTACTATAATCCATAAGCCTAAGAAGACTACTCACTAATGATGTTGAAACCACAAATCCTATGTTGGATGAGATAGATGAAGAAGAAACTGAAATTTCTAATAGATTAATACCAATCCACAAAACTTCAAAAGTGTAAGAGAGATTTGGGAAAGTAAAATATAAGAAACTTCAAATTGCAAAAAACATAACATACTAAGCTTTTTAGGGGTTTTGAGTATTTATACTCTAAGCAAAAGGGAAGGGAAAACGAGTCTTGGTCATCGATATAGAGGCCCTTTCGCGGCAAGAGTTTGTACGGTCGTATTTGAATGGTATAGTCGCTTATACACAACTTCATGTCGGCTCGATTCTTCTGGTATGTGCTCTTGTCCGCTTTTTCTCTCAATACCGAGGTAGTTGGACTGATATTGATAACCAGTATGCTTGTAAGGGTTTGGCTTGGCATGTACAACTCCTCGATTTTGCCATGTTTTCGCTCTGTAACACTCTTTTCGACCCATTTATTTGAATGAGCTCAACTCCACACCTAAAACATGAGATGCAACCTAAGTGGACCTAAATGCAACCTAAGCTAATAAAAACGAGTATACATATGAGGCTATAGTGCGAATACACCGGTTAATTTTGTATATTAATAATATAGTATGTTATCGCACTATAGTCGTACAATTATGCGACTATAGTGCGACTACTTTGTATAATTTTGTATATTAATAATATGGTATGAAGTCATTATGCGACTACTCTGTATTATTTCATATATTAATAATATAGTACGTAGTCACACTTTAGTGGCACAATTATGCTACTAAAGTATGAATACTCTGTTTTATATTGTATAAAATAAAATATTTATAATGAGTTCAATACAATTTTAAAATTAAAAATTGAAATTAAAATTAATTTATAAATAAAATAAACATTAAATAAAATGGTTTCAGGTTTATATACATGAAAATAAATAAAAACAAAACAATTAAAAGAAAATGTTTTAGTTGTTCGGGGAGGCGTATGAAACAAAGAAGGATCAAAACCCGAGGAAAATTGGTCATGAGGGCTAGAGACGGGGGAGGGGCCAAAATCTTGGGCATGTCCGGGTTTTGACTCTTGAGGTAGCTGAAAAGTGTAGCCAACTGGGTCTGGGTACTCTGGTTCTCTTTGGTCAAACGCTCATTAATAGCCGTCTGCTCTTAAATCTTCTGTTTCGCGGCCTCGAGTTTTTTTGCATTGTTTGAAACGCCGCAATATTGGAACCAACATAATTTCCACGTTGGGAACTCTGGCAACAACACGGTCAAGGTCAAGACTGTCTAGGTCGTAGACGACCACATTCACTAGGAATAGTAGACTACATAAAAGAATAAGAATGAGATTTAATTTAAAATTGAGAACATAAAATTATAAAACTAATAAACTAACTGAATGAATAATTCATTCATATTATCCGTTGAGAGCTGCACTATTTGAGAAGTACCATCTGACGCTACATCGAGATCCACACTACAAGGAAACATTCATTGATAGCACGTAAAAACTACTATTATACATCTTTAATAGTGTTTCCATAAACGTTTTGTTTGTCGCAACTATCGTAGGTATACCCATGTGATAGAGTGTCTGTTTCGGTGCTATTATACGTTTATTATATATTAATTACTATTAATTAAATATATTGATTTATTAAAATTATATATTATTTATTTAAAATTACAAAAAATACGAAAAATACAAAAATACAAAAAAACAAAAAAAAACAAAAATATCAAAGAAAATACAAAATATCAAAGAAAATACAAAAATACATAAGAAAAATACAAAACAAAAACACGTTCTTCGTCTTCTCTGATTCTTCCATCGTCGCCGGAGCAGAAGAGTCTAGCAGTCAGCCTCGCTGGAGCCTCGCTGATGGTCTCTCCTGCCTCGCCTCGCCAACGCTAACACCTCTATTTGTCGGACCTTCTCAAATCTCCGCAAAACCGAACCTCTCCATCCTCAACCTCCGCAAAACTGAACCTCTAGACCTCTGCAAAACCAAACCCCTCCATCCCCGCCGCCGCTTCACCAAGCTCGCCGTCGCCGCATCGCTTCATCAAACTCGTCGTCGTCGCATCCACCTGAGACAGAGACGTCGCCACGAGCTCTAGCTTCTTCCTCCGTGAAGACACCAACTCGAATGTGCAAAAGCTTTTCTCTGTGAAGACACCAAGTCGAATTTGCAATAGCTTTTCTTCGTGAAGACACCAAGTCGAATCTCCAAAAGCTTTGCAAAAGTTCTTCGACAGTACGGGTGGATCTTTGTCGATCTTCTCCTCTCTTTACGTCGTATCGTCATAGGAAACGAAGGAGACACGAGAAAGAGATTCTCAGGAATGAGTCACGCGAAAGAAGAGGAAAAGACATAGATAAAAAAAGAAAGAAAGAAAAATAGAATGATCTGAACCATAAATATGTTTGATCTAACGGTTAAAAACAATGATCCTTGTTTACATGGATTAGCCAATCAGAATGATTCTTTTTGTAGCCATTAGATCTTATGTCATCAATGGTCAAGAATGAATGAAGGGTTATTATTTATTAATGTAATACATGGATGATTAATGTAATTTTTGATTTTAAATTTCTTTGATCTGAATATCTATTATTATTTGTTAATAGTTTTGATTTTAAATTTATTTCATCAAACTATTTATTTATTATTTGTTAATAGTTTCAATTTACAATTTAATTTTATCTAAATATTTATTCATTTTAAAAAAAAACTTTATGTATCTAGATATTTTTTCACTTTTTGTTAATAATTTCAGTTTTAATTTTATTTCGATGTAAATTTATGATTTACTGTTTAGAGTTTAGGGTATATAATATATGATTTATGTTTGATTTAAAGAGATTTAGAATTTAGAGGTAAGTATAACTCATAAACACCATCTAACCCCTAAACCCCATGTTATCCATAATAGCCAAGCTTTTAAATTTTATGTTATGATTTGTTTTTAATATTTAGAGTTTGAGGTTTAGAAAATATGATTTGGTTTTTTATTTAATGAGTTTTAGAGTTAAGAGTTCAGAATAACCCGTTAAAACCATATAACCCCTAAACCCCATGTTATCCATAATAGCCAAACTTTCGAATTTTATTTTCTGATTTGTTTTTAATGTTTAGAGTTTAGGGTTTAGAAAATATGATTTGTTTTTTATTTTATTTAAAGAGTTTTAGAGGTTAGAGTTTTTAACCCCTAAACACCATGTTATACATAATAGCCAAACTTTTGATGTTTTATTTTTTTTTTTAAATGTATTTCTTTGTTTGATTTCATTTTATATTATAATTTGCACTTAAATACCAAAACACCAATTTTGTGTTTCAAACACCTAAACCTCATCTAACCCCTAAAACAAAAGGGAAATGGAAAATTTTAAATTTTAGGGTTAGTGTTTTAAATCTTCGAGTTTAGGGTTTAGGGTTTGAGGAGATTGGTGTCAAATTTTAAATATTTACATAATTAGTTTAACACCAAATTCCTTCACACCAAATTTTAAAAATTTCACTTGGTGTGGCGGAATTAAGTTTCCACCATATAGAATTTAATGATACGATAGCGTTAATATAATGTTATCGTATGTCAAAATCTTAAATATTTATTTGTAAAATTAATTATGCAAATATTTAAAAGCTGACTATATTACTGAATATGTATTGAAATGTAACACTATATATACCGAATATAGTTTTTATTTTTGTCAAATGAGAGTGTTGAAATAAGCTCAAACTATAACCCCAAAACACGGGTACGAAGTAAACCATTTAACACAACATATAACTCATAAACCTCATCTAATCCATAAAACCCAATACAACGAATTGAAAAAATTTCGTGAAAAACTTTGACAAGTGGTGTTCGTGAAAAATTTCGTGAATTTTTTTGCTAAGTGTTGGAAAACTCTAACACAACGTGTTTTTGTGCTATTATATAGTATCAAAAATCTACAAACATATACAATAGCAGTTCTTAAATACGTTATGTCGCGGAATGTTATAAAAGAATTTTTTTTTTAATTTATGAACTTAATTAACAAACTAATTGAACAAATTTGATGATTCAATGGGTAATTGACAAATGTTTGTTGGATTAAACACAAGTTCGACTCCTTTTTATTGAAATATAGAATAGAGTTTTTTATGTGCTATAATAGACGATTGAAAATTCTGGAAACTGTCTACGATAGCATTTATGCATTTTGTGTTATTGTGTAGTACTATCAATGAAAGTTTTTTTGGTAGTGCGCTGAGATACTTCTTTTTGAACGGCCTCCTCAAATTTTTCGATCATTGTTTGCGTTTCAAATACAGAAACGATCCTTCAGGCCTGGTATGAGTCTTTATGAATACTTCACCAATATGAATAGGTCACTCTTGAGCATGAGACTGCAAAGAAAACGAACATTAATTTAATAAACACTTTATATTTAAAAATATTTATTAGTGCAAAGGCCGAGATTGATATAAATGGTCAGTGAGCCTCATCAAGGTCATGGGTACCGTACGTATAACGTATTAACCAATTAAAAGTGAAAACAAACGTGGAAGTTAGCATGAGAACGACCAGATAGACATACAAGTACAACGTACAAAAGGTGGGGTCTGGGAGTTACAACTTACAACAGGACTCAAAGTTAGGGTTATTTTCTAGCGATGCTCGAAGGGGTCAGTGTCAAGACTCAAGAGAGTAGTTACAGGGAAATGAGATATCAACCAACGTTAAGGTCTTAATTGTTGAAGAAATGGTCAAGAAACTGTGTCCCAACAAGGCCATTATATTAGGTTCGATTTGTAATTTAAATCCGCACTCATCGAGCCATGTTCGTCGCATAACGTGCCACGTACCTTAGACCTAATTATCAGAATAATTGTTATAGTTAATAGTCTTCTTGTTTTAATTAAAGACAATTAAGACTTCCCATACTTGTTTATACATTCATTTTCTCGTTTCACACGATACATTACTTCAATATATTAGTACTTCCAATGTGATCAATTAATGCAGATTTAATAACAAATCTAACACTTGTATTAATGGTTCTATTGACTACACAATAACCAATTCACCATATATAATAACAGTAGAAACATCTTTCTATTTTACAAGATAAATTAATAAATTACTAATTTTTCTATCGTTTCAAAACTAAAAAATCATTAATTACTTATCGAACCACAAATATATAGGACAATCATAAATTAAACGGTATAAATTATAAAATTTTACTTTGATAACTAAAAACATCTTAAACTTAAATAATATTTTTGACTTAACTTCTTTTAATGAGGGAGTACAATGTTGACACTATTTTTTAAAATTAAATTACACTAGATTTTTGACCCGAGCCATGCTCGGGATTAAA
>OVAU01003718.1:0-10425 GCA_900406315.1 Biscutella laevigata subsp. laevigata
GAAATCCGAAATATCCGATCCGTATCCGATCCGATTGAAATCCCACCTCTATTCAATATAGTCGGAATTAACCCGTTGATCATCTTTAGGTTACTCCACTCGAAAGCAAGTTCCAAAGTCTCAACTCCCACGAAGTTTTCACCTTCTTTGGTTAATTGCGAGTAGAGTAATAATCAGCTGAGAACTACAAAAATGGTAAATTTGTATGCTTACCTGAATTTGAGTATTGGGTTTTTTTGGGTCTTACCTAACAAAGATTTCGTCTTTTCTTTGTTATCATTCGCGGGTGTGGTTTTGCTGATGATTTTAGGGTTTCTCGTGATGGGTTTTATTTTTGTACTCTCTGGTGCAGTTCTTTTTTTCTTACTTCAAGGATTTGGTTGGACAAGAAGTGACAGTTGAGCTGAAGAACGATTTAGCCATAAGAGGGACTCTTCATTCAGTGGATCAATACCTCAATATCAAGCTCGAGAACACTAGAGTTGTTGATCAGGACAAGTACCCTCACATGGTAATGGCTCTTCTTTAATTCGATTTCTTTACTTTTTAAGTTTAGGGTTTAATTGTGTATGTGTTTGAATTGTTCTTTAGTGGTTTGTCCACTAAATGTGTGTGCTTTGTGGTTAGTCGTTAGTGGTTTTGTTGTGTCTCCACTAAATGTATGTTTTTGAATTGTTCTTTAGTGTGATTTTGATTTCTGGTTTACACTNGTACACTATCTTGAGATTATAGCTAGTTAGACTTGCTCTCTCTTGCTATTTTCTTGGTACAGTTCTTTCGTTCCTTGCTGCAACAATCACTTATGAAACTGAGGAATTCGAAATCTTAAGGCTTAGCTCTTGCATATGTGAGTTACCATCAATATTTTTTATGTTTTTCACACATACCTTTCATATGACAAGATCTTTTGTCTGTTTTGTGCTTTTACTATGACCAAAGCTTTAAGGTGATACTGATTCAATTTACCAACCTAAAGTGATAAGTTTGTAACTGTTGTGGTGCCAATTGACATATGTTATGTTTGCGGAATCATGATCAATGCTTTTAGCTTGATATTGGATCTTTGTGTTGAATTATTTTCTTTGTCACTCTTCAAGAAGCTTCTCAAAGCTTACAGATTTTGTTTGTTGTTGAAATGTGTTGTAGCTTTCAGTGAGAAATTGTTTTATAAGAGGATCAGTGGTAAGGTACGTGCAGTTACCTCCTGAAGGAGTTGATGTTGATTTACTTCACGATGCCTCTAGAAGAGAAGCTAGAGGTGGCTGATTTCCACCAAACAGTTGTTGTTTCTCAAAACATAAATCTTTTTATTAACAAGACTTTATACTATGTCATGGATTGATCTGGAATGAATCTGATGTCATTTCTTATCTTTATCAATGGACAATCTGTTTTAGTTTAGTATCTATTTTTATGTATAACGAAATGAAATCATGTAATCGAAGTCTATAAGAGATTACAGGGCACATGGCAATTCACAATCGATCTTAATTCTGTGATCGATTTTTCCCCTTTCAGCCTTCTTCCCAATCGACGTCGTCTTCTTCCTCTTCACCACCTGAAGCCTCTGCTGCTTCCACATTCAAGTTCACCTTGTAGTTTCCATTTGCTGCAAGAGCTTAACATGTTCAGTAACCATGTACCACCCAAAACATATCTCAACTTTATATACACTCTTTAGCACTAAGACCCACTAATATAGCTAAATATTAACAGGTATCTTCTAGTTGAAGTTCTGTAATCTCAATATGTTAGAAGAAGTCTGTCCTTTTCCTGTGTTTGTAGAAAAGACAAACGCTCTACAAGCCCTGTATTTCGAGCCAATTGGTTCTTGTTCTTTCGGTTTATACTTGAAAAGAGGTCAGCAAGGTTCCTTCCAACGAATCGGAAATCAAAGTATGTATACTCAAACTGACCTGCAACAGGGCCTTCTTCTTCCCATTCAACATCTTCTTCATCTTCCTCTTCACGTTTGGTTTTCATACCAACCTGACGATCTGAGGATGTAGTAGCCAATCCAATATCAGGGTTTAATTCGCCTCCTGATTCTTGTGGGTTTGGTTTTACAGCAAGGGCTCGCTGCTTCAGTAGAGCTTAGTAGTAAGCTTTGAGATACTCATCCTGGCGCAAAAAGACAATACTGTTTCAAAATTCTGGAATCTAAAATAGACAAAAAGAATTTGTCCCCAAAACCATACCTTCAAATCCTTCTCGTCGCCATTTCCCGTGACTGATTTCTTGTCATCTGAAAGCTGTCCTGCCCCTGAGCTACCAACAGCCTTTGCTTCCTGTCTCACTTGTCCTCTCTGTTCCTCGGTCAGATTCATTCCTTGCTTGATCATCCATGGAGGCAAGACTTTCAGACTAGAATCTCCANTTTGGTTTTACAGCAAGGGCTCGCTGCTTCAGTAGAGCTTAGTAGTAAGCTTTGAGATACTCATCCTGGCGCAAAAAGACAATACTGTTTCAAAATTCTGGAATCTAAAATAGACAAAAAGAATTTGTCCCCAAAACCATACCTTCAAAT
The DNA here is from genome assembly GCA_900406315.1 of Biscutella laevigata subsp. laevigata. Taxonomy (NCBI): domain Eukaryota; kingdom Viridiplantae; phylum Streptophyta; class Magnoliopsida; order Brassicales; family Brassicaceae; genus Biscutella; species Biscutella laevigata. The sequence goes on from OVAU01003718.1 coordinate 2,528, forward strand.
CCTTCTCGTCGCCATTTCCCGTGACTGATTTCTTGTCATCTGAAAGCTGTCCTGCCCCTGAGCTACCAACAGCCTTTGCTTCCTGTCTCACTTGTCCTCTCTGTTCCTCGGTCAGATTCATTCCTTGCTTGATCATCCATGGAGGCAAGACTTTCAGACTAGAATCTCCATCTTTAGATTTGACATCTTCATTTCCTTCACCAAGATTGACCTCAACCTATACCATGTAAAAATTAAGAAATCTAGTAACCACAGTTAGAGAGGAAAAATGCAGGGAAACTTAAGCAGACTTTGAGCAAACTTATTCCTTGTTAGTGACTTAGTGTTCTACTTAGCTTTTCTAGCACAGTATTAATTTGCGGAATGAGAAAAGGTTCAACGTGAACTTCTATGTACTTTGAGAAGTGTAACTGATAATCACCTTTGTCTCTCCGAGAAATGGCATTGGTGTTGAACCATACCCATTCTGTGACCTTGAAGGATCATTACGGTTAAGACCGCCGTTTTCACGAGCAGCTATAGCTGCACGAGCCTCCCATGCCAGAAGAGATCCAAAGTCAGGGGGCGGTAAGTCTTCTACTCTACTTATTTGATCCATCAGAGGTTTCAGTTGAACCTGCACTTTACACTCCAATTGTGTCAACGCTACATAAGCCATGAATTAATTATTGCGAAAGCAATGACTAACATTTTCTTAACAAAAGTAACCTTGAACACAGACCAACCACCAAGGAGACATTTAAATACAGTTACAGAATCTTATTTTCAATCTCAAGCATTGGTCATTTCAGACCTGATCTCCAAGTAAACTAATTTAAGATCATAAATGATTCTGATGTCCATGAAGAGGGAAAGATGCACAGCTTCCAAATCAATTTCTGTTTATAAGACTTTCTAGAATATTGAAGTGGCTGCTAAATTAGTAAACACATACCTCCATCTTCTGAAGTAAATCTTTTAATTTCTCCCTCTGCCGTCTCCTTGCATTATTATCTCCCTCTACTACTTCTTCGGTAGTTAGCTTGTTACATTCCACAATAAGCTCACCATTGCAATTTTCACAATGAAAACAATCATCTTCCATAGAAATTAGTCTCAGGGCATCCAGTGCATTATATCTAAATCAGAAATGAGAATCTATTCAGGTGTAGTGTTAACATATCAGAATGCACAAATGTGCAGATTATATAAGAAGTAATGGACTTTACTTCCTTTGGCAGTTAGGACAGCCATACTCCTGAACAGTATCCCTATCTTCTAGTTTGTCTTTAAGAATTTTTTTCATCCGGTGCAGTTTAAAACGAACAACATCATATATCTGTAACAGAGAAGGTGTGCAAGTTTAAAAATTCTAGGATAGTTTGATATAAAACAAAAAGAAAGCAAAACAGCAGACTAGAAAGAGAAAGTATTTAGGGACATGAAGCATACCTGTGGATAATCGAGACAGCATTATGAGTGGGTGTGGAACTTAACTTTGTCCTCTGCTCGGCCATCAGTTGTAGCAGCCACTGCAACACTATACATCTTTGCACCCTTTGCAGTCTATTGAAAAGATTGAGAAAAAAAAAACAGCAGACTAAGGAAAGAAGTTTTGAGGAGTTTAGAAAATATAATACAACTTAAGAGGTACTTAATCTCTCATTCTCTCAAACTCATGTTCTTCAATCATTCTTATACTCTAGATATTTTATCCTAATATGCTATATATCAGACTAAAAGAGTCGTTGAGTAAAAGCTTTACAAGGAGCACATTGTGCAATAAGTGCTATATATCAATCTGAAAGAACATAGTTTCTGCAGACCTCTTTCCTGTGGTCACGCATGATCAATTTTTGTTCTTCAAAGTGTCTAATTATTTTTCGTAGTTGCTTGGCGTGCAACTTCAACTCTTTCGCCAAGTCCTCTTCTCTAACCCATTGTCGCCTATCAGACATAGAACAAAAGAAATACCAGAAATGAAAGTCAGTGAAAACATAGAGGGTTTAAATAACCAATTTAAGCAAGATCTCATAATCAAGTTTCACAAGTTATTCTACCATTTTTCTTATACCCCAGGAGATGTGAGCCAGATACAACAAATCGAATAATGCAGTGGACTCAAAAAGTTATCTGCAAACTATAGTCAAACCTCCACATGTTCTCAAAATTCACCCAATGATTTTTTGGAGACAAAAATTGAAGAGATGCACACAAACCTTGCAAGAGCGTCCAGCACCACAACGGCAATCCCTCTGTTATCACTTCTTGCAGATTTCTGCTGATTATCGCTTTTTGTAGTAAAATCATCATAGAAAGCCCTCGCTACCAACCTCACTAGCCTTAAATGTAAAGCAACATAGGAAATGTGAAAAGAAATTGATAAAAGGGATTATTTGGATATACACACATATTTGGGGACAACAAGTACCGCTATGATTGAAATGAAACAAAAGGTTCTATGGTAAAGATATTTACTTTACAAATGGCTCGAGCACAATAGTTTTCTGCACAGGGCCTGATTTTTCCATCGAATTAATAAAACAGGTGCTTAAATTACCGAACCAGCACTAGATTCGTGTTTGACACAAAAACTGCATCGAAACAGAAGATTAGTTTTCACTTAGAGAATAAACTTAAAAAAGAGATCAATCACCGAATAAGTAACTAACAGAGGTTAAACAATAGAAATGAAAGCAAAGCAGAACCTGTGAAACTTGCAACACACAGCAGGAAAAGGCAAACGACATGAGCTAGTTCTTGGAAACTGGTCACAAAACACGTTTTAACGATTCAAGGCCAAAAAATAGTTCACAGAACACAACATTTGACACTGGCTTCCAAAAGTGTATCATTGAAACTAGGAGATCAATTTTAAACACGAAGAGCAGAAAGACTCCCAATTATAGCCCAATTTCAAAGAATCAGGAATTCGAATTGTGATCTTTGAGAAAGAGAAAGGAACACCATATGAGAGAAAAAGGAACAGATCAAACACAACGCGAGATATATGCAGAAGCTGCTACAGTAATCGATGAAGGTTGATTGGCAACAGCAAGGAGACGGAAGTAGAATGTAACTGATGTCGGAGAAGAGTGAGTAGAGAATGAATTGCACTAGGACCACGTAATTTAGGGTTTATACGCTTAAGAGCAATAACTAGAACCCGACTAATAAACTAGTACTGAAGTTTCTAGAGAGATCACTAGTCGATAAGGAAAATCGACGAAGCTTACCGCCGGAGAGAGAGAGGGAAACGGCACAGAGCGTTAAAACGACATTTTCATATCAGTTACTTCAAGATTTCAGCATATATTAATCCCGGTTTGACGTTGACCAAAAAAACAAATCCCGGTTTGATGAACCAAAAGAACCTATCACGGTTTGATGAACCAAAAGAACCAATACCGGTTTGATAACCAAAAAAAAACTGGTCCAGAGTAGGGATAGGCAAAATAATCCTCTAAAATCCCAATTTGAATCTGAATTGAAAAATAGCAACTTGAATCCGAACAACATATAACGATATCTGAACAGATTTAGAATTTGTAAATTATTTCAGATTCATATAAAATTTGAAACGAATTTGATATCTAAAATTATATTAAATATCTGAACATAAATATAAATTTATAATATTTGTCAAAAAATTAATATATTTTAATCTTTAATTTTAAAAATTTTAAATATTTAATACATTTTATATTTTATTATGTATACTATGTTTATTTTGTAATATTTCTAATAAAAATCGTTTAATTTACAAATTTATTAATATTTTTTTGAATTTTAGATCGAAAATATTAAATTGAAATCAAATCTGAAAAAAATCAAAAAATATATTGATATCCTCTTAATTCAATTCGAACCCGAAAAGAACCATGTCTAACTCGAAACCGAAAAGATCATACCGAACTCAAAACCTCAACCCCTAATCTAGAGACAAGCAAACAAAAAAGAATAACTATTTTTTTCCTCGCTATCTCAACTCTGTATGTAGATTAGATCCAAGGGTAACATACAACAAAGTGATTAAGAGACAGAATTCACAATATAAGAGGCCAATAAAACTAAAAACTATCTATCTGATTCTGCTGATTCTGCTAAAAGAGTCTCCGTGATTATTGTAGCGTAATTCTTCGTACTTCGTGTTTCTTTCCCTACAAGCTTCTTTACAGTTTGTCCTACTTTGGTTTGATAATCCTGCAACACAAAATACTCAATTTGTCCCATTTTCAACCTTTCCTTCGATATATATTCAAAAGGATTTGAGATTCTTCTTTTGCTTACCGCTGGTGAACCACGTGCTATGGATGAAACAGCCGCTGCTGCTGCTGCTGCTACACGTACCCTACAATGATGTCAAACTCAAAACTTAAGCTTCAAGCACCGTAAGAGAAGTGACTCGGAAGCTATACAAAATACCATTACAATACCTTTTATGTACATCTATGTANACACGTACCCTACAATGATGTCAAACTCAAACTTAAGCTTCAAGCACCGTAAGAGAAGTGACTCGGAAGCTCATACAAAATACCATTACAATACCTTTTATGTACATCTATGTAAACGTCTGTTTCATCAACTATTTCCGCCTGCATTTCAAGTTCATCACCAAAGGTTAACTTCCAAATCATAAGTAGATACTCTTTCAATTCACTGTGATGACTAAAACGCGCAGGTGTATAATCAAACCAGAAAAGAAAAGAGAAAGCATGAGAACATACTTGTAGAAGTTCTTCAAAGACATCCTCTAATGTAATGATACCGATCACTTCTGCATCCTCGTTATCTTCCAACAAATGAGGTAACTCTCTTGTCTTAATACCGTTTTGTTGGAAATTTCTTCCTCTGTTTTTCACATGCTTTGATGCTTTATCAATATCAACAACAACATCCTGAGATTCATCGACATGCTTCAACAAAGGAGCTGTTAGATTACTACTCTGGTAAAACTTGATATTTTTTTTGGCTATTCCCTCATTACTCAGCAAACTCTTTTTATCTTTGTCTTTAACTTTGACAACTACAGCCATGTGACTACTTCCCTTTTGAAACTCGTTCAGTATATCATACAACGGCATGTCTGATGGAACCCTGGAAAAACATACAAGAACTTATACTTGTTTTTTCATGTGGACACATATTCTTGAGTATGTAAAGCTTAAGGAAGCAAGATATACATTGGGATCTTCCTGATGGATACAGAACTTACAGATGTCTCTGTCTCCGCTCGAACAGTTAGAAGACTCTTGACCTGGAAGAGCAAAAGGTACAAGGCTAAGTCATGTAATAGAAATGAAGCAATGGAAAAGTTTTTCTCGGCTTATACCAATAGAAGTCCAATGATATTTTTAGGATTTCCTAAGTAGACCGGGATTCGGCTATGACCTCGGGAAAGTATTTTTCCTATTGTTTCCCTGCATTTTTTGGTCAACAAACGACATATATTAGATCAAGTTTGGTTGAATGGTTAAGACCTTGAGGCCGAAAAGAGTTCACTCTCTAACTTGTACATCAATGTACAATATGGATTTTGAACTAATCAGCCAGATAGAGCTTATCATATCTTTTTCTTTTCAAAGATTTTACTGATAGAGAAAGCAAGTCATTCAAGAAAAGACTAACTCACCAGTTCAGCTTTGTATTAACATCTAGGGAAAAGGTTGATTCAATTGGTGTCATAGCTTCCTCTGCAGTCTGAATTGCCAAGAAATGAAAGCATATGAGATCAGTGGAAGCTTTAAGCAGTAAAAACTTAACTATTTCCTAACTTAAAGTAATCTTGAACTGGCAACAAATGTTCATGGAGAGGAAGAACCTAAAGCCGGATTAATTGGTCATAATAAAGCTATATCATTTGTAATATAACTTGTTCGTCGAGGTGAACAGAGTACACGCATCAGGGGGAGCTGAAGTAACCTACGAAGATGTCTATTCAGATTCAAATCCTTACCTTTTCGCTCAAATCCAGAGCTCCACTTATGATCATTGTTTCCTCGTGTGTCAATTCACCTCCCTTCCCAGCCTAAGTTGGAAAGAAACAGCAAGTCAAATCAAGTAACTTGATTGCTTCACAAATCAGACGGGTTAGATCAGAAATAGAAACTACCTCCCGGCTGTGATATGAGACAAGAGCTTTTAACTGAGCACGCCTCAATAGTGTGTTATTATGCCCAATTACAGCATCAAGAACCTGTAAAACCATGACAGAAGTAAACATGTACTTCATTAAACTCTGACATCTATAAATGTATCCACTTGTCTAGGTGAAATAATCAATGCAATTAACTTCAACAAGTGACACTTCATAAAGACATTGCTAGATAAATGGCCAGTTTCAACAAAATTCTCAGGCTTCCATACTTGTAACTGTTAAGATCAAAGACACAAACCTACACCCTCTGGTACGTATCAGTAACATAGCTCTTGTAACTACTAGTTAAACAAAACCGACCTGAGTGTCTATTTTAGTGCCCTGAAAAAGATTAGTCTATAACAACATCACCTTTGCAATAGGGTAAGCAATCGGATAGCAGATGATCATCAAAATGCGAACCAGCCACAAAAAGTTTGCGCCAACAGCAAGTCTATGTCTCGAGCATATAGCTTGTGGAATTATCTGAATGGAATCTCACAACGTAGTTTTTATCAATTATAGGTGAAAAACTCTGAATCAGCACACAACTAAGAAGATATATAAAGAAAGTTACCTCGCCAAAAGCAAGAACAAAAGTAACTGAGAGCAAAACAGCCACAAAAGGATGGAATATCTTATCCAGACATATAGGAAGAGCCTGAAAGGTTAAACAAAAACATCAAGCACACAAATTCACTGATTCTGCATCTGAGTATTCTCCTGATTATGAAGTGCACAAAAACGGTAATTTCTTTTTGTCATCTGAATTTTACTATTAAGCCTGAGCTAAACACCCAAGAAACTAAGCTAACGGAAACAAGAACTTCCTCGGAGACTAATCCAAAGAATGAAAAGNGACATATAGGAAGAGCCTGAAAGGTTAAACAAAAACATCAAGCAGCCTGAGCTAAACACCCCAGAAACAAGAACTTCCTCGGAGACTAATCCAAAGAATGAAAAGACAATCCTCGGAACAAACCCACAAAAGTACAAGGAACAAAACACCTAAAATCTCAAGCTCCCAGAACATACAATGTACAACTAATGAAAACCGATTCTAGTACATAACCCTAACGAAAACAGTAATTTCTTAGTGTAAATCAGAAAAGACGGTGTAACAAATCATGTATACCTCCATTGCAACTGAATTACAGAGAAGTAGAGTCACAAGAAGTTGATGCTGTTTCTTAAGCACTGGTAAAATAGCAGCTGCAATATCCAAAAACACAATTCAACTTACCCTTCAAGGTTAAGAATAGAGACTCTTATAACTTAGCTATTAGTCAAAACTACATTATGTAATCACAATCTATGACGAAAACGAACCGGCTTGTTTCTTTTGAGAAGAGGAACCACTTTGTTGAAGAATCTCAAGCTCAACGAGACCAAGAGACATAAGTCCAAGCGTGAGTCCCGACATTATACCAGCGAAGATAACGAGGATACATGCCACACCGACAACAACGAACCACCAAGGAGAACCAAATCGAATATCTTCGGCTTCAAAAACGAAGCTATTAATCGAATAAGCGGCTCTTAAAAGCATCATAGCTCTCAAAACAACCATTATCAACTTCGATTTTGTCGCTTGAACAGAGACAAAAACAAAAACAAAAACCAACGACGGAGAGAGAGGGACTGGTTGTTGTGTTATAAGAAAGAAGACGATGAATGGCTTTGATACGGAGATATATCGAACATGTGACACGTCAGTATCCATCATGCGTTTTTGCCTTATTTTTCTCTTTTGTATAATTACTCATGCGTTTTTTTTTTT
>OVAU01003719.1:0-10223 GCA_900406315.1 Biscutella laevigata subsp. laevigata
GATTTAAAGGTTACTTTCTTAAAAGTGATATTTAAATAATAATATAGAGATACTTTGGGAAGAATAGTGCATGAAAAATAAGTAAATAAAGGGATAACCATTCATTCATAATATAAGAGTTGTCATCAAATAACTTCCCAGACTATATATAATATGACGAGACAGGTTTGGTAAACTTTTGGTAAAAAGGTATTGAAGAAAAGATACATTATCAAATAATTGATCAACAGTACTAGCTAGTTTGGCATTGATTTAATGTTGTTAGGACTAATTATTGCCAGTGACTTGCTAATAATCACAAAATAACCTTTGAAATTATATTTTAAATGAAATATGCAACTTAATTTAATGTCTCTCTTTTATTCCTACAAAATAATAATCTATCTACTCCATAATTTCAAATTTTTTAAAAAATTATTTTTACAGAAAACAAATTATTTTTACATAAAACAATCATTAAATTAGAACAATAATCGTTGGAAAAAAAGAAGAAGAACAATAATTGACTGTAGCAGCTAGTAGTATAGTATTCCTCCACTTTGCTGAAGCATTCAGTTCGAAGGTTTTTTGTCTTTGGTGTAACAACATAAATTGATTCTCCTCGTCGCAAACCATGAAATTAATCGTAATTCATGACTCCACTTCTTAACAACAACAACGAAATCCATCGGTTCCAAATACTCAATAGTTAGGAGTGTAATTAAAAATCTCGTTCCTCTAGATTCTGTAGAAATGACTTAACGTTTCAAGAACAATGTAAACGGACGTGTTCCTCCATCTCTTTCTCTATCTATCTCACACGCACACAAAACTCGAGTATTTCATTTCGAGAAGAATGATTATCTTTCATTTCATGATTCTTCTTCTTTTTCTGCAGTGGCTTCTTCTCCTTCAGCTTCCCATGGCTTTTATGGTCCAGGTCCAGCTGATACTTTCACCATTGAAGGACGTAAAAGTCTTTCCCTCAGCAAGAAACCTTTCTTTGTATTCCTCAAGCACTATACCCTCTTCGTATTCCTCAGAATCTTCTCTCGTTATTTTATGTTTAACTAGAACTATTTGTTGACAGACCAAAAAAACACAAAAACTAGTTGTACATTTTGGGCTTAGTCTATATGTACACAAGGGCCTCACTAAAAGCAAGCCCAAAGTAATGTATAATATATTTGTTATCATTTATAAGTTACATACATAGGAAAATCTGAATGAATATATTAAAAGAAAAAAAAGTGCTTGAGGTGACAAAAAAAAAAATAACTAAACTAATAGAATTCTTTTTAGCCAATATTTCTAATTTTTAATCCTTAGCCATATTTTCAAGTTATTGGGAATATTTACGTAAATTATAATATTAACTGTAATAAATAAATAAATAATCTTTTGAAAATCTCATAATCAATAATCTCCTAATGATGAGTTGAAAAAAAATTATTTCCCCATCATAAATAATGTTTATATACAAATATCAATTGTATGTTAACGCGAAGAAATAGTTGTCACAATCTATTTTCTAAATTAAGAGATTAATCTTATTTTATGACTAGTGTATATGCAATTGGCCCTTTACCACTAATGAATTGTTGATCAAAATTGTATTTATTTGAAACTCGTTAAAGTCAGTAGTTGTACTTTCCTTATCAATATGTTGTTGGGATAACTTGTCAACTAAAATGATACAAAAAATTAGATTAATTACCTAAATTCTGAATCAATCGTTTGTTTGTACTCAGTGAGATGATACTGTGATAATAATATGTGATTTTGAAAACGACAAATAATCTGAACAAAATATGTTGTGTGCTTTGATACTCAACAAAAATTTTAAACAAAACAATATTATTTGATTTGAAAAACTTAACAAGTGGTTATTTGATTTATAATTTATGTAATTGACTTAAATATTTTGTTTGTTAAGTTCATAAACACATGAGATCATTAGGTATATTTAAGTTGATTTGCGTCATTTCAAAATCATACATCATAAGACATAACTATAACGATAATTTATTACTTTTGATGTATGTATACATACACTTACTTATATATCAAGTGGAGTATATTTACTTATGTAATTAATTTGAATATATTGATATGNTGGTTATTTGATTTATAATTTATGTAATTGACTTAAATATTTTGTTTGTTAAGTTCATAAACACATGAGATCATTAGGTATATTTAAGTTGATTTGCGTCATTTCAAAATCATACATCATAAGACATAACTATAACGATAATTTATTACTTTTGATGTATGTATACATACACTTACTTATATATCAAGTTGAGTATATTTACTTATGTAATTAATTTGAATATATTGATATGAATTAAGACACGTATATTATTATTATTATTATTTAGATATATAAGCATGCCACATGTTTTGTTCAATATGATTCGGAATTCAAAAAGAGTTTCTTCTCACACTCCTGCATGTATCGAATTCGTTCAGACAGCATTTATCTTGGCGAAAGTAATTCATGTAATGGTCACATGTAAGTACCTTTTTATTTGGTGAGCAATTTAATGTACACAACAAAAAAATTTAATCTAGATCACGGCTTCCTGCTCACGCTCACGCAGTCGTCGCCCATCCGGATTTCGGTCTAGATCACGGCTTCCTGCTCAGCGATGGGAGAAGAAAATCCAGCAGGAAATTGTTGTGCCTCACGTGCATGGGACAACGGGTCAACGTCCTGGGGATGGGGATGCGGGTGAAGGTCAAACTTTTCAGGCACAAGGTTATGTTTCATGTTCAAATCAAGGTCAAAGTGATGAGGATAACATAGCTACACCCCCACCGTTGGGAGTTACAGACCGTACTCTAGTCAACTACAATTCTACACCCAGTCCGACTGCTTTAGTGGTTTCAGTGGCTGGTTCTGGTACTGCAGGCCGGGAGGCCATCTCTCAATAATTTTATCATCTCCTCATGATATTTTGTTGGAATATAAGAGGATTAAATAGTCACCTTCGACAATCTGCGGTTAGGCATTGGATCAACACTCATAAGCCTCTCTGTGGTGCGTTGCTAGAATCACATATCCAACCAGCAAATATCAGGAGAATTGAGGGAGCAATCCCGAATGGTTGGCGTTTTTTTGGAAACTTTGAGGATCATGTTTCAGGTAGGATTATCGTAGTTTGGGATCCTCGGATATCTTTGATTGTTTATAGTAGCTCTCCACAGATGGTAACTTGTGGCATCTTCATCCCTTGGGATGGTACTCGAGTCACTGTCTCGTTTGTCTATGGGATGAATTCTGTTATTGCAAGACAAGAGCTGTGGGCAAATCTAGTAAGTTTGGGAGATGGTTCTCCTATTCGCAGCAACCCTTGGATGACTATAGGAGATTTTAACCAGATTTTTCACGCCTATCATCATTCAAGTTGGTTGAATGGGCCAGTTGATCTTTCGGGGATGTTGGATTTCCAATTATGCGCTCAAGATTCGGAGCTTCTAGAGGCACCAGTAAAGGGTTCAAGGTTTTCTTGGTGGAATAAGCAAGCTCTCGATCCAATTGCTAAACGAATAGACCATTGCTTGGTAAACTCTTCTTGGTGCGAGAGTTTCCCAAATGCTTTCGCGGAATTCTTGGATCCCGGTCAATCTGACCATGCTCCTTTGCTAATTCACTTTCCTGATCGTCCACGGAGGAGGCTGTCTCCTTTCCGGTTCTTTAATCATCTTATGGATCACCGTGATTTCTCTAAGACTATTGCTGATCACTGGGTTTCAGAGGATATGGATGGTTCTGCTCAATTTAGGTTGGCTAAAGTACTTCAGAAGCTAAAGCCGATCCTTAGGAATTTAAATAAGTCAAACTACAGCAACCTCTCTCTAAGGGTTCGAGAACAAGGGGAAAAGGTGGCCTCTATTCAGCGTGCACTTCTTGTTGAACCTTCAACCGATTTAGCCCAAATTGAGCGTGTGGAATTTAATTATTGGGTGGAGCTAAGAAATGCAGAGGAACGTTTTTTTCGTCAGAAATCAAGAGTCCGTTGGCTGAATCTGGGAGATAGAAACACGGGGTTTTTCCACAAGTCTCTCAAGTCTCATGAATCTAAGAACCATATTCACTTTCTCGTAAATGAGGATGGCCTTAGATTGGTGTTAACTGAGGATCTTAAAGCTCATGTGGTTAATTACTTTAAAGGTATCATTGGTCATGACACTTCTAATCGTTTTTGTGCTATTAGAACTATGGAAGATCTTTCCTCGTATCGGTGCTCCATTGCTTCGGCTGATCTTTTGACTAGGGCTGTTACTGATGAGGAAATCACAAAGGTGCTGTTTGATCTTCCTAAGGACAAATGTTGTGGTCCTGATGGTTTTGGAGCAGAATTTTACAAGGGGGCTTGGGATACGGTTAGGCCATTGCTAATTGATGCCATCAAGGAATTTTTTGAATCCGGAAAGCTCCTAAAGGATTTCAACAATACAACCATTGCTCTTATCCCGAAAAATGAAGGAGCAACGCAACTAAAGGATTTTCGTCCCATAAGTTGTTGCAATGTGCCTTATAAGGTAATTTCCAAGTTGCTTGCAAACCGTTTGAAACCAATTCTTGCGCACTGTATCTCGAGGTCCCAAACGGCCTTCTTGCGAGGCCGGAAACTTGGGGATAATGTATTGCTTGCAACAGAGTTGATTAGGGATTTCTCAAAGCCGAATATTCAGAAAAGTTCAGTGCTGAAAGTGGATCTGCGAAAGGCTTTTGATATGCTAAGATGGGATTTTATTTTCAACAATCTCTACGCCCAGCAATTTCCTACAAGGTTTGTTAACTGGATCCATGAATGCATTACTACACCGAGATTCTCAGTTCAGCTTAATGGAGAACTTGCCGGGTTTTTCCCGGCGAAAAAGGGATTACGTCAAGGTGATTCCCTCTCACCCTATCTCTTTATAATGGCGATGGAAATTCTATCTCAAATGCTTGATAAGGCAGCGAGGGAGGGCAAGTTTACTCTACACCCGAAGTGTAAGGATCCGGTCATATCACATCTGGCATTTGCTGACGATCTTTTGGTTTTCTCGGATGGCTCCTCAAACTCGCTTCTTGGAATCCTTGAAGTTCTAAACAACTTCAGCCAATTGTCTGGTTTAGAGATGAACCCTCAGAAATCGGAATTGTTCATGGCTGGTTATTCTGATTTAGAGGCAGCTTGTATCTCGGAGGTTTCAGGCGTCAAACTGGGAATCTTGCCCACAAGGTACCTCGGAATTCCCCTAAACTCGATCAAGCTTTCTTTCTCGGGACTCCAGCCTTTTATTGCGAAAATTACGAATAAAACAAACTCTTGGGCTGCAAAGGCGCTTTCTTATGCCGGAAAAATCAGACTGGTCTCCTCTGTCATTTATGGTATGATCATTTTTTGGAGTCAGATATTTGTATTGCCAAAGCGTTTTTACAGGAAAGTGGATTCTATCTGTTCACAATTTCTATGGAAAAACTCAAGCTCAGAGTCGCGGGCAACTGCAAGAGTTTGTTGGGCTGATTGTTGTAAACCTAAAGAGGAAGGAGGTCTTGGCTTACGCAAACTGGAGGATTTCCAGACTGTTTTTCAGCTGAAGCGGGTATGGGAGTTATTTGATAAGGCTGAATCTCTATGGATCGCTTGGGTCAAAAAACATGTGCTAAAGGGGAAGACTTACTGGCTTGCAAAACCGGCACCTAGGTTCTCCTGGAATGTCAATCAGATGTTAGCCACGAAAGTCAAGCTGCTAGATTTCATACGTTGCAGGCTTGGAAACGGTAAAACTGTATCATTCTGGTTTGATAATTGGACAAAGTTCGGCCCTCTACTTCATTTCCTCGGTGTAGCAGGTCCTGCTGGTCCCTCTATGCTCCGCCTAAGATTGGATGCAACAGTCTCGGATGCAGTTACAAATGGATTTTGGAACTTACCTAATGCTCGATCTGACAAAATGGAGCAGCTCCTGACCTATCTTACAACGATCACCCCACCGTCTAGTTTGGATACTGAGGACCGGTTTTTGTGGAAGACAGGACCGGATGTGTTCAAGGAAACTTTCAGCTCCTCGGCAACTTGGACCCAAATTAGAGATCGCTCTCCCATGGTACATTGGAGTAAGGCGGTTTGGTTCAGTCACGCAATCCCTCGATGCTCCTTTATTCACTGGCTATCTATGCTACGAAGACTGCCTACTCGTGATAGACTACTCTCTTGGGGCGTAATAACATCAAACCAATGTCCCCTATGCAAGTCCGAAGCCGAATCACATGACCATTTGTTTTTTGGCTGCTCGTTTGTACAGGAGATTTGGCTATACTTCATGATGAGGGTGGTACCTAACTGTCCAATGCATCTTCAATCTTCTTCAACTTGGCTAAGTCAAACTCCGAGGATTCTTGAACCCAACCAACTCTACCTAGCGAAGCTCGTGCATCAGGTAATTATTTATTCTGTTTGGCGGGAGCGAAACACAAGGATTTTCACATCGATCGAGATCTCTCATGCCCAGTTGATCAAGCAAGTGGATTCTACGATTCGTGCCCGACTTATAAGTGTCAAGCCCAGGACTCAAACGCGACCAACAAACCACGTTTCTCTCATGGAGCTTTATTTCTCCTTTATTGTTTAATCTCTTTGTCCCTCTCAGAATCACGTGCTCTGTTAATCGCACATCTCTTTCTTGATTTCTTTGGATGTTCATTCCTATAGTGCATGCATGCCTGCATGTTCACTAGCTAGTTGGTTGTTTTCGTTTTTTCTGGTTTCTTGTTCTTTTTCTTTCTATGTTGTAGGTTTTCGTCTTAATAAAATTCACCAATTACCAAAAAAAAAAAAAAAAAAAAAAATTTAATCTTTTAAAAACNCCCTTTTATTTGGTGAGCAATTTAATGTACACAACAAAAAAATTTAATCTTTTAAAAACAAAACATTTGGTTAGTTATTTATTTCAAAAGTTATTTTTTATATGTTTGTTTCGCTAATTCGACATCGTTTGTTCTTAAATTTTAATCTCAAAATATTATTGTATTGTTAACAATTTGGGTATTATAATTTAAAAAATGAGTCACTGGAACTTTTGAAATTTATAGAAGTAGGTTATTAAATATTAATTACAGGAGTAAGTCTGAGTCAATTCTTAACAAAAGTGAACAAAAGAAAAGGCGTGAGTCAATTGGTAAACGTTTTGTTTTTTTTACATCAATTAGTAAAAGTAAACGTTCAAAGACGGAAAAGTGCGCACTTGACTTTGACTTTTTCTACTCATAGACCAAGAGATTTGAGTCAACATCTAATTAATCTCGTTATGTTTTTATTTATTAATTCTAACTTCTTTAGTTTCATCATAAATCATTACTCGTTTTCCACAATAAAATAACAATAGAAATATGTTTTAAGTTATTAAAAAGAGTATAATTTAATATATATAAATATATATATTCATACAAGATTTATTTTTTCCGTGCATGATCCAAATGATGTTATAGTTCTTTCTGTCGTTTGAGGAATGTTTGTGGAGGAACATTCCATGTTTTATGTTCCTAGCCTATTAGAGCATCTCTATTGGGGTATCTTCATAGTCAGTGGCGGAGTCACACTATCGATGGGTGGGTCACAGGACCCAGGTGAAATTTCTTTTTTAGTTAATTTACTTGGATTTTATTTAATTTTGTATATTATATAAGGTATATTTTCACAATTGACCCCCCTAAAATAAATATTTAGCATAAATGACTCACGTGAAAATTATTTCTAGATCTGCCACTGTTCATAGTATCTTAAGTAAAAAAATAAATGAAAAACTACAAGTGACGTTAGTCCAGTGGTAAAACACATGGCATCACTGTTACCAGGTCGGGGCTTCGAATCCCCGTGAGAGCATTTGCTCCTCCCATTTGTAATCCACAAAAATTGACAAAAAAAAATAAAAATGAAAAACTAATATAATTTAAATAACCGATTCTCAAACTACAAACTTTAGAACTTCCTTAGAACCACTGCGTAGCCAATTTTAATTGGAAAGAAAGAAAAAATAAAAAAATGTGCACATATGTCTCTCCCTCACTGGCGACTCTTTCTCTTTTTTTCTTTTATGTTCTCTTTTTCTCTCTCTTCTCAATATAAAACTAAAATATTAATAAANGACTCTTTCTCTTTTTTTCTTTTATGTTCTTTTTTCTCTCTCTTCTCAATATAAAACTAAAATATTAATAAAAAATTTCAAGATACTTTTTTCTGAGAATCTCTAATAAAGATGATCTTAACTGCGAAAAATAACTAATTTATTTTGTTCTGGTACATTAAATCTCATATATGTATTAATTTTACTATATGAGATTTTACTAAATTATGTGATAATTTTAAACATTTGTTAGAGTTAACGGAATTAAAAAATGTTTATGTTAAAAATACAAAAACTAAATCCAAAAATAACTCAAGCCAGTTTATAATCTATTTGATTTATTTGAAATTTCAGCAAAATTTGAAGACCTTTGAATTGCTAAATAATTAAAATCGACAAATTAATAAATTTATTTGTAGTTATTTGATATTGTTTAATAAAGACCGCCGTCTGAAAAATCTATAAATTTGTATGCATTTAAAGTCTATAAAAACCAGACTTAGCAGATTTCTTAGTTGACAAAAAAAAAAAAAAAAAACATTTCTTCTTCACGAGCCTCTCTCTCTTCTAACTAGAGGTCTCTGAGATGGTTGCTTCAAGGTTCCAAGAGAAATGCATGTCAGTAATCAACGGAGCTCCAAGTTGGGCCGTTTTCCTTCTTCTTGATCTTCTTGACGATTTCCTCTGCATCGTTTTCAGATTCCTCGACCAAGTTATGGAAGATAAATTAGAATCCTGTCATTGTGAAACAACATATTTCACCGGATACGAGTGTTTTTCAGACCATCAACACTTGTCGGAGACTCTTTACCGGAGAAGAAATGTTTTCCGACAAGCCGGTTTTCTCCGGTTCGCTAAAAAACTCCCGGAGATCACCAAGAAAATTGGCATCGTTACTTTCTTGAGAAAATTCTTTTTTCCGGAGAAAATGAAGAAATCCACTCGTGACTTTCCAAACCGGTGGTCTGATTGTGGTTGCAACACTTGTGTTTCTTGGACCAAAACCGATAAACTTAACGTGATCATCAAACAACCTTCACAAGGTAACTAGTAATTAGACTCTAGTCATCTGAGTTAGCCTTTAACATTAACATCTAAATTTTTTTTATCTGATCAGATTTGTTGAGGAACAACAAACCGGTAGAGAACGTTATTTTTATACATGGATTCTTAGCATCTTCACCGTTTTGGACTAACACAGTGTTCAAATATCTACCTGAGAAAACTAACTACAGATTCTTCGCGGTGGATCTTCTTGNTATACATGGATTCTTAGCATCTTCACCGTTTTGGACTAACAATGTGTTCAAATATCTACCTGAGACCACTGAGAAAACTAACTACAGATTCTTCGCGGTGGATCTTCTTGGCTTTGGAGACAGTCCAAAACCCAAAGACTGTCGATATTCGTTGAAAGACCATATTGAAATGATCGAGAAATCAGTTATTTTACCAAACAATTTGACTTCGTTCCATGTTGTAGCACACTCCATGGGATGCATAATTGCTATAGCTTTAGCTGCCAAATTTTCTAACAGAGTCAAGTCAATCGCTTTAGTAGCACCAGTGAGTATTCTTCTCCGATCATAAAAATCTGATTCCTCTTTTTTGAAAAGCCGTTTTGAAGTTTGTTTTTTTTGATGGATTTAGCCGTACTTTGCTGATACAAAAGGAGGAGCAAGCAGTGATGCTCTTGATGTGATCGCTGAGAAGAAACTCTGGCCTCCGACTTCATTTTTCTCGGCGATGATGGCTTGGTACGAACACATTGGTCGTGGAGTTTGCTTGATTGTTTGTAAACACCACCGTACATGGGAGAGAATCATCAAATTTGTAACTTGGAGAAGGTATATACAAATATATCAAAAAAGCTTATGTGATATACTCTGTTTTGAATACTCTGTTTTCTTCGATGTTTAGGAAACTACCGTCGGTGATAACAGAATTAACGAAGCACACGCATCGCTCGGCGTGGCATAGCATGCATAATGTGATATGTGGAGGAGCGAAGTTCACAGATAAACACCTCGAAACTTTGATAAATTCTGGTGTTAGAATTCATGTGGTGCAAGGAGATAAAGATGCTATTGTTCCTATTGATTGTTTATGGAACATGAAAG
>OVAU01003720.1:0-10788 GCA_900406315.1 Biscutella laevigata subsp. laevigata
CCATAACTTGGGGGACCGTCTTGTTTTGTTCACTGGAACTAGCATGGGTGACCTAACTACAAGTCAACTTTAACTTACTACAAGTAAGTAAATATTTATAACATAGATAGTTGCTAGGGAGCAAAATTTCTATTAATAGTTAACTAAGTTTAACTAACCACTAGTTAAATATTACTAACCACAAGTCAGTAAAAAAGTAACAAAGTATAAAAATGAAAGGAAGGGCAACTGAGTAATATCACAATCAAATGTGTTTTAAAATGAAAGGAAGTATGGAGAGGTGTTGAAGTGCAATATTGAGTATGAAAATAGCTCTAGGGTGCAATTTTTTCTTAAATATATCTTACATATGCTGCTAAAGTGCTAAACGATGCTACATGTTTGTATCTCATGGAACCAACTTCATCTTTGGGCAGCTTCATGGAACTTGTGTGTTGTTCCAAACCGAAAGATCATACATCTGTTTCATCTAAACTTTGCTTGGCACGATACTGACGACCATTCCTTTGGATACTGCTTCAGCTCTCTGATTCTTCTATTTCAGTATCCCTATCTTCTGATGCACTTGGTCTATCATCTTCTGTCACCTCTACAGCTGCAGTAGGCTTCGTGTCACTGCATTTACTATTGTCTTCTCTTACGTCGTTGGACTTTTTCTGTGGAACAAAGGAGACTTTCTTGAATGATTCCGACTCTAAAGTTGGGGACTGTCCTTCAACGACCTTGGGAATGTCCGTGTACTCTCGCGTTGGGGACTTCTCATTCGTTTCATAAGACGGATCAAAGCTGTAACGTGTGTATTTCGAAGGATTTAGCAGGTAATCTGGTACCTGAGCACCACCTTTACTGGGTTTTGAGGAAGCAGAAGCTGAACAACTATCTTCGGTCTTCTTTGATGTGTCTTCAGGAATGCAATCAAACCTGACTCGCTTACTTGTCCTTGCTTCTGAATCTGAACCACTCTCCCGCCTTTTGAGTATAGGTTTTGGTGGCACGGCTTTCGATGATTCTTCCGAATCTGTCTCTTTTCTTTTCGAGGGCTGATGGCCAGAAGGGCTTAATTTGTTGGCTTCGATTTCGTCTTCCTTCAGCCTAATTTTTGCAGCAACAAGGTTAGCACGAGGATCCCGAATCCGCACACACGACAATTTGGAAAAGGGAAATTTCATAGACAAGCTTTCACGGACACTCTCTTTCCCTAGTGCGAGTTTATCATACTCATCTTCCTCTGCCTGCATCAAGAAGCAAAATTTCAAGACGATGGAAAAGTTACAATGGATACCTGATCAAAGAATACAAAAAACCCCTCAGTATAAAAGAAAGCGATATGTGCTCCAAATAATCATAACATTGTCAACCAGAGAAATTAAAATTCAAGAATCTTGAAATGTGTTTGATATATAGGTTGAAGGTTCAAAAGTACAAAACTCCCGAAGTCACTTGCTCATCATCATAAACTAATAAGTTTCAATAGTACAATTCAAAGCTCTTCCATTTGTTAACTTCAGACTTCTGATATGAGACAATCATATGAAACTAATAAATCCAAGAGAGAGAGGGACCAAATTCAATATTCCCTAGACCCTAATTATACTAAGCTGATATGATTAGGGCGTTTCCTTGCTCCCCAATCGTTAACAGACCAAAACACCTAGAGAAAAATGAATTACCTCATCGTCGAGAGTGCGGTCAAGGCCCATGGAGGCTCTGATGCTCCATTCATTATCAAAATCCTCGTTAGCACCTTCCCCTTGATCATCTTCTCCGACATCAAGATCTTTGAGATCACCTTCGAGCAGCTTCCGAGCACAGCTCGAGCTCCTCTGTCGTCTCAAAAGCTCGTCAAACGATGAAGCACACGGAATCTCTTCCCTATCAAATGAAGTTAGCTGTTCTCGCTTCCACTCCCGCTTTTCCACATCTGCGTCAGAGAGAGACCACACCGAGCCCGATTGCTGCCGCGATGCCGTAGCAGAAGACGTAGAAACGTTAGAAGACGTTGAACGAGAGAAGGCGAGAGAACCAAAGATCCTATCAACGCGAGACTGGAAATCTTCATCAGCCGATCCAGACGACGCCATAGGAAGCAAATTCACGAATCGAGGTTAGAGATGGACGAGCAATAAAAGAAAATCCAAAAAATCGGGCTCATTTTAATTATTGATCAACAAAAGAATTTTTGAAAATTATAAATGGGCCTATGTGAATAGATGGGCCCATTTATTTCAGATATCAGTGAATTTTTTGGGTATATCATGACTCATGTATTAGTTTTTTTTTTTTTTTTTTTTTTTGNTAATCTGACTCATGTATTAGTTAGATATATGAAAAGATAGATATTGGCATTTTTAGGTCATATAGAATTATAGTCGTACGAAGAAATCATTTGAGAAAAGAAACATATAAAAATGATGGGAAATTCTGATTAAAAAGACCAGCTAGAATAGATTAGGGCAACTAGATAAAATTGGAAATATGATCACATAATGTTTTTTTATTTACAGATGTCTAAATCAAAACATTCACACGACACTTTTTTTTATTATTTAAAAAATGTTTAGGAGGAAAACCTATAAATAATATTTTTATTATGATATGGTACTGTAAAGTCTGCAAAAGCAAGATCGGAGTATCCATTTTGCAAAATTTCCACATTTTCTTTTTGCTTTACAACATTTTCCCACCTTAATATAGGTGGAATCCTAAGCCTAAATTTCAAATGACCCATTGAAAATATTTATTAATATCTGACTTTTATTAATAATTCAAGTTTAGAAAAAGTAATTGATTAGTACTTAAATCGAGATCTAAATTTAACAATTTAATATGTTTAAGTACGTTTAAAGGTTTAAATTTTCAAATATTTAACTTATGACATATGTTTTCTATTTTATATTCTTTTGATTTTTTTGATATTTTAATGCCTATAATTATTAATATATTAAATTTTAAATATTCTAATCCGAACAAATATACAATATAAACCCAAATTAAATCTAAAAAATTGGAACATAATCCGATCTGAAAATTTAAAATAAAACCTAATCCAAATTAATCGAATGTCCAAGTTTTTTAAGAATTTAATTTGTTTGATAAATAATAAAATAAAATCTCTAAAATCATTTATACCCCACTGACCTCTCTGTCTCTCCGGAACAAAAGGTAATGGAGAGGCAACCACAGACCGGGTCCCATGCCCCCACTCTCTTTTCAGTGTCGCGTTACATACACGCGCATATATCTATACGACACGCGCCTGATAGCGCGTGGAGGTACTGGGTTTAAGCTGTGTCCTTGTTTTCTCAGATGACCAGTGTTACAGAGGAAAAGCACAGTCAGTCCACTCCACTTTTCCCTCTCTTTTAATTTTCACTTAAAGAGCCACCTTGAAACGATACCGTATCTTTGATCTCCGGCGGTAACTAAACGGCATAGTTTCGCCGTCTTTTCAGTAAAACTTTCACCAAGACGGTGAAGATTTTTTTTCCTTCTTTTCTCTTTTTTCTCTCTTCTCCCGAGAAACTCGTCTAAAAAACCCCCCACTGTTTTCTTGTTTCCTCTCTCTCGATTTCACTGAGGGTTTCGTGAGAAAAACCAGTACAATTACGACTTCTAAGATCCTCGAGCTCTGAAAGTTTGTGTGTAGAGGATCTAACTTTTCTTTTTCTTGTCTGTGCTTAGTTCATGGTGTCTTTTTGAGAAATATTGGTACTAAGCTTTCCTAGGTTTGTTTTAGTTTCCCATGGGATGTTAATTGGTGATTGTTTCTAACAAGAGGAAGTTTCCATTAGCTCAAAATGCATTTCACCAAGCTAGATGACTCTCCCATGTTCCGCAAACAGGTTTCTCTCTACATTTCTTGGTCCCGTCTATGTTTGTCCTCATGTGTCTAGTCTTTTAGCGTTTTAGCTTTAATTTGTTTCATGTTAGTTAAGATTTGTTCTTCACTTTGTTAACATATACAAATTTGGACCCATTACGATGCGGTAATGTCTGCAATTTTGAGTGTTCACCGACCAGAGTGGAATTTCGCCAAAAGTGTCGATAATTAATATGTCACTGAGAGTTTGGTTTAATTTTTTAGTTTTCTGCTCGGGTTATTCGCGCTTTACCTTTTCAAATAACCTATGTTGCTCGATGAAATTTGAAAGGACTAATGATCCAGACTGATCTGCTCTGTGTTTTTGGATAAAACTAGTGTCCATTTAGCTAGTTTTCTCATAATCACTTCTTTACTCGGACTTGTGCCATTCATATACTCTACTGGCACGAGAGGAGCAGGATGAATTCCTAATATAGCTCAAATTCTATCCGGAACCTGCTCTGTTTTCCCTCTACTTGAGGATTCCTTTCTTCGATATTAGGATCATGTCTTACTGTTTTCTTTACTTAATGTACTATTCTTTCCCGTCTTGTGGTTGCATTGATAAATTTTCTGAAACAGTTACAAAGCATGGAGGAGAGTGCGGAAATATTGCGGGAAAGAAGTCTCAAGTTTCACAAAGGATGCAGGAAATACACGTATGCTCTAAATTTTCATCAGTTATTAGGATTGTAGCTTTACATTTTTCAGAGTTTTCTTCTAGCTCAAAGAGACATGAGAACATATCTCTTAACAGAGATGGATTATTCTTCTCTTTTCAGTGAAGGGCTAGGTGAGGCATATGATGGGGACATTGCTTTCGCTAGTGCACTTGAAACATTTGGTGGAGGACATAATGATCCAATTAGTGTGGCTTTTGGAGGTAATGGTATTATCGAAGTTACATAGGTTATGGAAACTCTCTGTAGCACATAGTCTGCTTCCCCTATAATCTCTGGCTCTGCACCTACTTGTCGAATATTGTTGCTTTTGAAGCCCTATTTTTGCGAGGCCTTAAATTGTTCATAGCATATTTGCTTTTCCTGCTCTTGATCGACTCTAACTTCCTGCTCCAGGACCTGTAATGACAAAATTTACAATTGCGTTAAGAGAAATTGGGACTTATAAGGAAGTTCTGCGGTCACAGGTATAGGATAGTTTTTTTTTTTGCTTCAGCTGAAGTGACCCCTATGACTATATATATCGCTTCACCTTAAGACACTGTATAAGTTTCCACATGAGATCAAGTCTTTTCAGTTCAGGTTTTCATTTTATGAGTTCTAATTGTCAGGTGGAACATATACTGAATGACAGATTACTTCAATTTGCCAACATGGACTTGCATGAGGTTAAGGTACAAGCTGCTAGTTTTCTTCTTGGCTGAATTTTTATTTATATCCGAGTGCATCACTGGGGTATTAGTTGTACCCACTGGTTTGATTTTGCGATTGCAGCAATAGAAATCTGAAAAAAAAAACTGAAGAACTATCGCACTAGTAGTCAACCAACCTTCCCCAAACGAAAAGTATTTAGAATATATAAATGTGAAAGATATGGTTAAGTTGCTAGCGTATACATTGTGGGTAGTCCAAGTATTTCTTTCTTCCATTTTTTTCTCAAAGTAGGCTAGCATGAAAAGGTTATATTTGAATATAGAATCATGAGAGATCATTTTTGCTACAGGAAGCTCGGAAGCGCTTTGACAAGGCTAGCCTTACCTACGATCAGGTATCCCTTTTTCAGGGTTTTTTTCGTCTTCTCCACTCTGGTTACATGACTACGACCCTACTAGTTGTAATATCTATATGAAAGATTCGACCAAACAAAATTGGTTAAGTTGAACAAATATATCTAGATCATTCTTTTGTTAATGGAAGAAGGCTCGGTTTCTTTCGTTTCTTGAAGTTGGATGTCTTGCAATCCTATGCGCATGCTTTGTATAAATGTAGAGAAGCGTAGCTAGTTCTTGTCCGTTTTACTTTTCCAAGCACCAACTCTAACTAGGAATCGAGCTTGCTTGGAAGATAACTGATCTGTTTCAGAACAAGCGAGTCCATGCTTATCAGATTAACTAATAAACTACCGACTTTGCTTTAGGCCCGTGAGAAGTTTCTATCTTTGAGGAAAGGTACAAAAAGCGACGTTGCTGCTGCTTTCGAACAGGTATTTTTATAGTAAAGCTAGTTGTTTCTAGTTTTTTATTACCATGTACTTTTTTTCTATGTTATTACTAACATATTTGGACACTGTCAGGAACTTCACACTTCGAGGTCTATGTTTGAGCAAGCTCGGTTCAACCTTGTAATTTTCTTTTGTTTGACCTTTGATCATTAATTTCAAATCCATACCCCTTCTGTCACGTTCATTCTATAGTTGGACTGATCTTTTGTTCACTTTGGTGTCCCTAATTTATGCTCAGGTGACTGCTCTTTCAAATGTTGAAGCTAAGAAAAGGTTTGAATTCTTAGAAGCAGTCAGTGGAACAATGGATGCACATCTTCGGTACTTTAAACAGGTAAGTTTTATAGTTTCTTCAGAATTTTTATAATAGTCTGAATAGTTTTGTGTTAAATCTGAATGTGGCTGCTTTCAGGGTTACGAATTACTGCATCAGATGGAACCATATATCAATCAGGTCGGTTTAATTTTACTTTCCTTTTGTTCAAGTAACTCCCTAAATATTTTTGGTTGTTTATAAATCTATTCTAAGACTATATATGAGTCTTCACATGTCATTCAATGTGTTGAGAGCGTTTACAAAGTTGCATTTAGGAAACTATTTACACCTCAACTCTCTCTTTTTCTGCAGGTCTTGACCTATGCACAGCAATCCAGAGAAAGATCAAACTATGAACAAGCAGCACTTAATGAAAAGATGCAAGAGTACAAAAGACAGGTTGATCGAGAGAGCAGGTTGGGTTCAAATGGTTCTAATGGATCCCCAAATGGAGATGGCATACAAGCGATTGGTAGAAGTTCCCACAAAATGATAGACGCCGTAATGCAGTCTGCCGCAAGGGGAAAGGTATCAATGTCTTTCTACGTACGAATGAGGCATCTTACTCAAAGTGCTATTTACTGATTTACATTTCTCGGGGGCTTCAGGTGCAAACAATCCGACAAGGTTATCTCTCTAAACGGTCTACAAGCCTGAGAGGAGACTGGAAAAGACGGTTTTTTGTTCTTGACAGCCGGGGAATGCTGTATTATTACCGGAAACAGATTAGCAAACCATCTGTGAGTTTTCTATTTATATATTATCTTGTATTTGTAAAAAATGATAACAATAATGCAAACGGTTTTGGAATTCATAATTTTAATATCTTATGACCAATTATTTGCACACTCTTAACGTAGTTGGTTTGATGTTTAGGGGTCCGGCAACCAACTTTCTGGACAGAGAAATAGCTCCGAGCTCGGGTCTGGTCTTCTTAGTAGGTGGCTTTCTTCGAATAATCATGGTGCTGGAGTACATAATGAGAAGTCTGTAGCGCGTCATACAGTGAACTTGCTTACCTCAACAATTAAAGTCGACGCTGATCAATCAGATCTGAGGTTTTGCTTTAGGATCATTTCGCCTACAAAAAATTACACGTTGCAGGTTTGATTCAGCGTCTTTGTAGCTACATTCGACCTTTAATGTTTGTATGCTTGCAGCTTTTAATAGTTTTCACTCAGTGTTTACTTATGTTTGTCAGTGCAGGCTGAGAGCGCACTCGATCAAATGGATTGGATAGAAAAGATTACTGGGGTTATTGCATCACTGCTTAGCTCTCAGGTCCCTGAACGGGTAAGTATTATCATTAGTCCGTTGCATGGCCCATCTTAATTATCTATGCGTGATTATCCTTCGGCTGCGTTTCAGTCTCTTCATGGTAGTCCAATGGGAAGTGGTCACCATCGGTCTGCTAGTGAAAGTAGCTCATATGAAAGTTCTGAATATGATCATCCTACTACTGAAGAATCTGTATGTGAGAGGAGCTTTTTGGGGTACAATGAAAGGCCATCAAGAAATTTTCAGCCTCAACGGTCCATTAGAAAGGGTGAGAAGCCCATTGATGCTCTGCGGAAAGTTTGTGGGAATGACAAATGTGCGGATTGTGGAGCTCCAGAACCAGACTGGGCTTCTTTAAATCTGGGGGTTCTCGTCTGTATCGAGTGTTCAGGTGTTCACCGTAATCTAGGTGTGCATATATCTAAGGTAAATCGCGAGAACTCTTTATTGTTTGCAAAATATATGTAGGTTCTATAGTAACTAACCTATGTATAGAGATGAAAAAAAGTCCATCAGAATCACGAAATGACACTTGGCTTGATGTTCATTAGCAATTCAGATTAGTAGAGCTTGATCTCCCTGCAAACTGTTGATAGGATATAAGGAAATTATGTTTTAAGTCTGAACTTTGATGGCTCGAACTTCAGTTTAAATCAGTTTTAAAGCATTTTAAACTTGGCCATTGCTACAGGTAAGGTCACTAACTCTCGACGTGAAAGTATGGGAGCCATCTGTTATAAGTTTGTTCCAAGCTCTTGGGAATACTTTTGCAAACGCAGTCTGGGAAGAATTACTTCATTCAAGGAGCGCCTTCCATGTTGAGCCAGGCTTGACAGGGTAAAAACTTCATTTATGATTGAAATGTTTACTTTCTCAGCCAAAGCTATAAGAGCCTTAATCACCCAAGTATGCGCAGGTCTGATAAATCCAGGGTGCTGGTCACTGGAAAACCCAGCTATGGTGATATGATATCTATCAAGGAGAAGTATATACAAGCTAAGGTATTTTTAAAAGCTTATACCCTTTTTTGATTCCTTATGTCAGAGATTGCTGAAGCTATTTTTCTTCTCGAGGGAAAGCATACTCATAGACAATTTATAGGGTAGTTTATTCGGACCTTTTATTTTTATCATCTCACAGTATGCTGAGAAGCTATTCGTTCGGAGACCTCGAGACTGTGATTTCCCACAATCAGTTGCACAACAAATGTGGGACGCAGTGTGTGGCAATGATAAAAAAGCTGTTTACCGGCTTATTGTCAATGGTGAAGCGGACGTGAACTCTGTGTGTGACCAATCATCTTCCACCTCTTCTCTGACTCTTTCCAGAGTAATATTAGTACCAGAGAGGCCAAAGCGTGAGGATGTGCTACTCAGATTAAGAAATGAATTGCTTGATAGAACCTCAGGTAGTTCTTCAAACAATCCCCTTGAGGATGTCAGAGGTTGCTCTCTGCTTCACTGTGCTTGTGAGAAGGCAGACATTGGGATGGTAGAGCTTTTACTGCAATACGGTGCAAATGTAAACGCAAGAGATTCAAATGGTCAAACGCCTCTGCACTATTGTATTCTCAGAGGCAAATCGATAGTAGCAAGACTGCTACTCACGAGGTGACTTGGTTCTTTATGTTTATGTTGCTTATCTGAAATCTCACTCTCGCGAATCCTTTGGAATGGTTTTATATGTTCTAACACATTGGATATATTTTGCAGGGGAGCAGACCCGGAAGCTATGAATGTGGATGGCAAAACTGCTCTTGACATCGCTGCAGAGTCAAAATTTACTGATTCAGAAGTCCTTGCTCTCCTTTCAGACACAAACAGAAACGCTCACAGACAGTGTTGATAAAGATACATAAGCCCACAAGCGTAGAATTTTGGGAGCTATGTTTCATGGTTACTTTCACGGCTTTAAGAGCCAATCAAAACTAAAGAACGACCTTCAATGGTCCTCATGTACACTGCCTTGAGCAAAGCTTAGTCCCCTAATTAAGTTGTGTATTGATGTTTTGTGATGAATATAGGCTGCTTATTGGGAAATTACAGTGTGTTGTGTGAATTTGATGTGGGATTACAGGAGCTTGAGTTTGTCATGTCCTCTGCAAAGCTTAGTCCACTGTAACTTGTAAAAACAACTTACGGTTTGTTCTTTTTTTGCAGAGTTTGTTAACCATAAATTATTCAGTAGCTATTAAATTTGTGGTTTGGTTTTGGTTTTCAATATCTGTATATACAAGTATAGATACAAACCTTTTTTTTTTTTTTTACTAGATACAAAGCTAGTACAAACACGAAAATAACAGTAACATAACTGAGGAGCACCAATCGTCCATTACGTTACAGTGGCGTACATTTTAAAAAAACAGTAACATAATTATTGCAGGACTGAAAGTAATGACATAATAGGATAACAGTAACTATACTCTACTGAAAACCAATTGCTGACCGACAAGAAATTCGAATTCGAGAAGACAAATATCAAATTAAAATATGAATTTTTGAACGGATTAAATATGTTTTGGTATTTAATATATTGTTTAAGTTTTATTTTAAATATATTATGTATTTTCGCAATACTTTTAATAAATATTATTTAATTTTTCGAATTTATTTATATTTCAAGTATATTTTAATATTTAAAGACGAAAATATATTAATTGAAACAATTTCAGAATTCTAACAAAAAATGTTCTAAATTTGACTCGACAAACAAAAAAACTTGAATCTAAACATGAAATATAAAATTTGAATGTATTAGAACCGAATTTGAACGATACCCGAACACCCAGGGGCGGAGGTAAGACTAAGGCAGGGTTCCGGGATCCACCTGAAAGTTTGAAATAAAATAATTTTATTAGAGGATTTAAACTACTTTATTATATCTAAATCAATTATGAACTTATTTTAAATTCTAACAAAGTAATAGCTCATCCTCTTATATATTAAAAGAGAAGCATTGGAGGCCACGTGTCAAGCCCACAATTTTTTGATTTTTTTTTATTTTAAAAATCCTAACCTCTTAAACCTGTAACCAAACAGATTTGTGTTTAATTATTTTTCAACGGATTATTATTATTCCTGTAGCCAAACATTATATTCTTAATTAAACAATTTTTTAGAATTTTTAAAAAATAAATGACGAAAATTTTATC
>OVAU01003721.1:0-10785 GCA_900406315.1 Biscutella laevigata subsp. laevigata
ATTTCAATTAAAGAGAAGTTTTCGATAGATTCACATATCATATCCATGGAAGCATGAGTTTCTTTTTAATCACCTCTTTTTTTTTTTCCTATGATACTTGATACGTGCCTTCCCAATGGATTCTATTTCTTACGAACTTAGCTCCAAGTTTTTGTTTTCTTTGGTTTTAACATTCCATTATATCTGTTTCCAGGTTTATTTCTATTACCCTTTCGCAGCTCTTTCAGATCCTCCCAAGCTTTACAACGATCTCAGATGGAATATCTCTAGGCCCCAGGGTTTTGAGGCAGTTATGCGAGTCAGATGCAGTCAGGTAATGTTTTGTGGTGGAAGCTTCGTTCATATACTTCTCTAACTTGAGGTTGTATTGATGAATACCACTCTTAACGACTGTTGTAGGGCATTCAAGTTCAAGAATACTCGGGGAACTTCTGTAAACGCATACCAACTGACATTGATCTACCTGCGGTTGGTCCATCTTCCTTAATGTTTACAGTTAGTTGTCTCCTGTAGCATTGTTGTGTATCTGTTGAATGACAAGAAAATGGATAGTTTTCTGTGCTGTGATTTTGGGCTACAGAATATTCATGTTGCTTTGTTGTCTAAAAAGTAAATACCAGTCAATAAGAAAACACATGTTGTTTGTTGACGAGCCTTGAGTGCCATGCAGATTGACTGTGACAAAGCTGTAATGGTGACATTAAAGCATGATGACAAACTACAAGATGGAGCTGAATGTGGTTTTCAGGTTTACTTTTGTACTCATATCAACTGTCCATTTGAAATAGTTTTGGGGTGACCATACTTTTATTGAAATGTTGGTGCATTGTCTCATTTCATAAAATATTAACATTTTCTCTGTGATTATTTTTCAGTGTGCCCTTCTGTATACTACCATATCTGGAGAAAGAAGAATCAGGGTTATTAACTTATCACTCCCTTGTACAAACATGCTCAGTAACTTGTTCCGCTCAGCTGACCTGGATTCCCAATTTGCTTGTATGCTGAAACAAGGTCTTCATGTTTATAACGGCTCAGATTTTACTGCTAACCATGTTGTCATTTTCATATATTTTTGAATGGGTTAATGATATTTGTGTGGAGTGATAAAATATACTTGTTGCTTTTCTATATAGCGGCTAATGAGATACCTTCGAAGGCACTTCCATTGGTAAAGGAGCAAGCAATTAATAATTGTATCAGCACACTCTATTCTTATCGCAAATTCTGCGCTACAGTTACATCATCTGGCCAACTTATTCTCCCTGAAGCACTCAAGCTTTTGCCATTATATACTCTCGGTATTTCCTTCTAACTTTTAGTACACTTTAAACAACAAAGAAATGTACTCCGCTTTAAGTTGCTTTTCTCATGCACAAGGCACTTTTAGTACCTTGTCTTGAATCTTAAGTGAATATACATCCTCTGCTTGCTAATTCTCGCCTTCAAACTATTTGAGCTTGCCATGTGGTTTTTGAGACATTGCAAAATACTTGGTACTGATAGTATTCTTCATATGAGATGGAATGAGATTTAATTCTTTTTCTCCAATGTATTAGTGGTTTACTCTTGGTATGTATTTTTGTTATCTAGTGTTCATTTACTGATTGCTGAATGCTTTTCCACATTGGCACTATAAACAGAACTTGTAATCTCATTTTTTTTCTTTTTCATTTCAGCCTTAACCAAAGGTGTCGGCTTACGAACAGATGGGAGAGTTGATGAACGGTCATTTTGGATAAACCATGTGTCTTCATTGTCTACTCCTTTGGCAATTCCGCTAGTTTATCCAAGGATGATTGCAGTTCATGACCTTGAAGCAAACGTAAATGGAGCTATATTTTGTTGTTATCTCATAATAACTTTTTTTCCCACGCAAAAGAAGTTTAATAGATAGCAAATGATCTATTTTTTTTAATCTTATAATGACTTTAATATACTCTTTTTCCGAAGCTTTTGATGATTGTTGTTTAATCTACCAGGATAAAGAAGAAACTGTTGTTCCTTCTCCAATCCCATTGTCAAGCGAACATCTTAGCGATGAGGGAGTCTATTTTCTTGAGAACGGGGAAGATGGTTTGATATATGTTGGGGAATCAGTAAAGTCAGATATTCTGCAGAAGCTCTTCGATGTTCCCTCAGTTTCTGACATTCCAAGTCAGGTAAACTAATCATCCTTCTGACTGTTTGGTTCTGATTGTTTGGTTCTGCACTTACAAAATCATGTTAACGCTTGTACATGATTGTTTCATCAGAATGATGTAATACTCTTGTGTTGTTTTATCACAGTATGTTTTGCAGAAGTATGATAATAAGCTATCAAAGAAGTTCAATGACGTGGTGAATGAAATAAGGAGGCAAAGATGTTCTTATCTACGGTATCAAACAAAATCTCAGTATCTATCTTCTGTTTACAACCCTGAAAGTGACTTTTCATTATAAACCTAATAAATCTCTTGATGTTCTTCTCTCCCTACAGCCTTAAGTTGTGCAAGAAGGAAGATCCCACAGGTGAGTTAGCTTTGAAAAGTGTAACACTTTTGTTGACCATTGATGCAGAGATTAAATCAGTCTTTTCACTCTGTTTCTTACAGGAATGTTGTTCTTATCGTATATGGTAGAAGACAGAGGAGCTGGTGGGTCTTCGTACATGGAGTTTCTCGTTCAAGTTCACCGTCAAATCCAAGTCAAACTGAACTGATAGGTCTCTCTAGTCTTCCCTGTTTCAAATGTCCTCAAAAGTCTTTAGATTAGAGAAGAGCAAAAGCAGCCGAGAGAAAGAGAGAGGAGGGAAGAAAAAGACGGTCTTTTCTTCTTTTGTACATACTTTTGGCTGGAGAACTTTTATAATCATCCTTCAAGTTTTTGTGTGCTTTAGAAGTGCGATTTTCAATGGAAGATAGTGAGAGAATGAAAAATTATTTTTTCCTTTTTCTAGTGCTTTGTTTTATTCATACAAGAATTCTTTTTTGTAGTGATGGTACTCAGAGAAAGTTTTTTTTTATTGTGTCTTACAAGGTACAAGACAATTCGGATTAAATGGTTTTTTTTATTTCCTGTATAAAGTTTTGAGACATTACTGAATTACTTTTTGGTCCATTTTGTCTTAACTTATTTAGTGTTACTGGTTTAAATCTTCTTCGGATTTATAATTTTATAAAACGTTAATAAGATCGCGTTTATGTTTGACAAGACTACATATTTGTTATAAACTTATAAAAGTTTGCAAGGATGAAGAATTTAATATTATACTATCATAATGAGTAGAACAATAACTTTATCTTTTTCTCTATTATATATATAGATGTTAAAATTTATTGGTAATCTACCTAACTTCAAAACAAATTTTAGAAAAAAATATATTTATAAACTTTGTTTTCTTATTATATACTTTGAGTATTCAAACTTTTATCCGTTCAATAATTTCCGATTTGCGGTAACTTTTATTTTATTACAGTACAATCATTAGACGGTATGTCACCTTGTTAAAAGAAATTATTATTATAATAATATAATTATTTAATGCACCATAATTTAATGATGTTGTTATTTTGGACGGTTATATTATTTATTTGGACGGACAGACCGTCTTATATGTTATTAACTTGCACAACACTGTTGCTTCATTATTTAATTAATTGGTCGGCCGAACTATCTTATAAATTACTCTGTCTTAATTTACATGTAACAAATACTATAATTATGTTATTATTTTACTGTTTACTTCATCATTTTTAAAAGGAGGTAATACCACCTATATATATTTACACAAAAACGTAATTTTGTATCTGATAATTTATAAATATTTCTGATTGATTTCATACGGTATTTTACCTTTTCAAATGACGGCTTCAACGGTTGGGAATAATGTTTTTCAATCTCTAAATATACTTATGTTGCACTCATTTTATCTCATCCAAACATTTCAAATATTTTCACACTACAAGAAAACAAGCTTTTTGCGACTACGATTTGCGACTACGGTCGAAGTCGCAAAAATGTGCAACTACACTGCGACTCAAGTGCAACTCTTTTGCAAACTTGTAGTTGTGGTCACGCAACAGTCGTTGAAGGGCGACTACACTGTTGTAGTCGCAAATCTGCGCAACAAATGCGACTGCGAGTGTAAAGTCACAACTTTTGCGACTATGGAGAGATTACAGGCTGTAGTCGCAATTGTAGTCGCACAATTGTTGCAGACCCACTGTAGTCATAATTGATTTTTTCAAAGAAAAATATATAATATACATCTTATTTGAGATTTTTTAGTTTTGTTCAATTTAATTTTACACAAAATAGTAGAATAAAAATAGGCAAAATAACTAATTTTTAGTTAGTATTACAGTTTTTAATACATTTAAATCTATTCTACTATGTATTTAATTAACATAAATTTTAATTAACTATGGTTAAACAATAAAATTCAGTTTTGGCTTAGAAAATCCAAAATAAAATTATATCAATTTGAGTTTAACAAAGTTAAATTTGAATTTGATTTAATGGATTCTGATTAAATATGTTGTGAGTTATTATATATTTTGTTGTGTTGTGAATTTAAGAGTAGTTCCGCAAGTTGTTCTGGTTGTATTTCATGAAACTCTTGTCACTTTTCCTTTGCATTAATACAACAGATGATCAAAAGAAACCCTAAAGAAGAAGAAACTACAACGTCAGATCTTATTTTCGTTGCAGACTAAAAGCAAAATATGTGTAGAACCAAAACTCATCGAATACCCTTTTTTGCTTCTATTTGGTCACACTTCTCTTTTCTAAAGACTCAACGAAACAACTCTATAAGAGTGAATCAATCAAAAGAAAAAAGAAGCAATGAGAAGAACAAATAAAGTTTACAGGGGATGGAAGATCTTAGACCATTTTCACTTTCCGGGAAGGAGGCCGGCGAAATAAGCTTATCAAGTCATCTAGACCCTGTTTCATTATTACAACAAACTCCCATGAATTTTGTTAATACGAACTTTATATGTGTTTTAGATAAAAATTGAGTTTTATCAAGTCATCTTAGACCCTGTAATGATTTACCCGAGTAGTGATGACGAGGAAACTGAAAAGCACTATCAAGTATGATCCTAACACCAGAAGTAACAGTAAGTCGAACGTTACACTTGCCACCTACAACAAACAAACAAACAAACACACAAAAACATGAAAAATAGATTCGCACATCAAATTTCGAAAATCTCCGCGAAAAGTGCTTTTGAGCATAGCCTCTAGTTAGGCTTGTAATTTTTTCCTATGGTTCAACTATAACGAACTGATTTTTGGTTCCAAATCGGTTTGACTAAAAGAAATTATTGGTAAGCTGTGAATATTTGTACGGTTTCCGTTCATTCGCGGATGTCAATGCTTACCCGTTTTTCTCCGATAAACCAAAATTAAAGTACTACAAATATATATACAATTCCAAACCAAAGTAGTTTCAAATTGATTAAATTCAGAAAAAAAGTATATACTCAAATCAATTATTGAGAACCAAACCGGACTAAACCAAATTTTTATATAGTTGATTCAAAAAAACCCAACTGGTTCGTTAACCCGAAAGCACAGTGCTACCTCTAGTCATAAGGTTTTTGTATGATTTGCAAGTTCTGAGTTTACTCAAAGCTAGTTCAAGAAGATAGTAAAAAGACCTGTGATGAGAAAGAGAGTACCCGGTATATGTTAAGGCTAGCTTTGGTTGAGTCGTAAAAGGTGAAACTTCCTTCTAAAGTTTCGTGTTGAACACTCACTTCAGCAGTATAATCCTCTAGTTCCTGGAAAAGAAGTATCTCACGCATAATTAACATCAGAAATGCATAACAAGTCACTGGGTGGGTATGTGGCTAAGAGAAACTAAGCAATGTATTTGGCGATATGAGTAGATAATGTACCTTCTTCAGACCTATGATTAATGGTTCGTTCTTTGAGAGAAACGGTGCAACCCGAGGCGTTTGTGACAAAATATCTAACCATGATCTCACATAAAAGGGATTGACAGCCAAACTACTTTCATCAGCAAAAATCTTAATGTCTTTTCCTTGGTGACCATATATATGTCTCTGTAAATAAACAATAAATCATTTTAAGACGGTTATCTGGAAAATTAACTAGGATATACAGATTTTTTACGTTTTTTTTTTCTTTCAACATAGTGAAAGCACTAGTACAAACCACTAGGATATATGTTTTCGTTACGGATTTTAATGTTTTGTGAAGTCGAAACAATGTTTTATCTTTTTCCAATTAAAATCAAACTATTGTATAAGAAGTACTTTGAGCTGAGTGGTTGTCTTACCGCAAGGCTTTCAGCCACCAACTTAATACCCTTAATGATAGCATCTTCATTTATGAGCTGCCTGCAGAAAAAAAACATTGAAATTTAATCAGGAGAATAATGGATGGATAGAACATAAATTACACGTTGAAATGTTTGTAAAAGCCACAAAACTGAGATGATTAATTTCATAAAGCGTTACCTTGTGTCAGACAGGCTTCCAGCATTTTCCAGTAACTCAGGTGGAGACGAACGTTCGGATACAGTGGCTGCAGTTACTCTGAGTCTTGAAAATTGTTCATGCTCCAAAGCAACCTAAAGAATTCAACAGCAAAAATTCAATTAGAAAGGGTCGATTATAATAAACTTGACAGAGAGAGAGAACATAGCATTCTCACATATCCCAAATATTAACTCCTTCATGTTAAGATAATTAATGGAAATGAAAAATATTTACAATCATTTAACTAAGCAAAAGGTAAGGTTATCATAAGGAATTACAATTGAAAGTGTAAAGGCCAATTCCCTGGATAAAATAATTTATATGATTTCACATCACGACAGTGACATTCCGACTATCAATTTTTTGGCACAATTCTAACAGTCAATTCGACACCTATGATTTCCAGAATCAA
The DNA here is from genome assembly GCA_900406315.1 of Biscutella laevigata subsp. laevigata. Classification (NCBI taxonomy): domain Eukaryota; kingdom Viridiplantae; phylum Streptophyta; class Magnoliopsida; order Brassicales; family Brassicaceae; genus Biscutella; species Biscutella laevigata. Next base: position 6,907 of record OVAU01003721.1, read on the forward strand.
TATGAACAAGAGCACACAAAACTAAGAAAAACTCTTGACCATACCGATATGTCAGAAAATAATGTCTAGTTTGCCTCATTCAAAATTGTAACTTTGTAAGTAGTGATATTGACTCACTCGTGAATTAGAGATATTAATCTTCTTGTGCTTTAGAGAAACATGAAAACCCAAGTCTTCTGCAATATTCGAGAAGCCCTGCAGGAAATTCATCCATTAAACAAGGACCATAATAGTTAGTCACAGCAACGATGCTTACATTACCATTTTTTTACCTCAAAAATGTGTTTAACGTAGGCATTATCCGGAGGCTTTGACACATGGACCAGTAATTCTTTATCCCAAGAACCAACACTGTTCAAGCAAATGGCATAATCAATGCTCTCACGCATCCTCTGATCAAGGCTCTTCAACCACTGCAGAAGATATGATGATTAAAACTAGCAAACAAGTTGCAAAATGCAACTAAGAAAATATTCAACAAGAATATGTTTAAGTAGAATAGAAAAGTAAGGTCTAGTACCTTTTGAGTGCCTTCGTAGTTGTAAGGTCCACCAGATGTAAGTGCAAAAAGTAAATTGTATCTTCCTCTTGTCTTGGGATTTGAGAAAAGGATGGAAAATAGTCTAGCTACTTCAAGAAGCGCCACGACCCCACTACCATTGCTGTCACTTCCTACCGATAGTGCCTACAATACACGTTAATGAGGTACATTCTAACACAATAGTAAGAACCTACACTATTCATATTACATACAGGGGCTGCTCCGAAGGTATCATAGGATGCAACTACAGCAATTGTTGGGAGCTGGTTGGAATCTCCTTCTGCTCTTGATCCTGGAAGCCATCCCTACACAAACCAAACCTCTCAGGGTTTCTGTATGTCAGGTGTCAAAAATAAACCAGCAAAAAAAGAGAGAATGGGCACAAGAGCACATATCTATATCCAAGAAGTAACTAGCAATGTGATAGTGTAATAATGTACAACCTAAGTTATGATACTAAACATGTGCACACCAAATTCCTAGTTGCTGAAAAGTGGAAGAGCTTAACCTGATCTAATAAAGATGATAATGGCATAACCCAAACTGATAAAATTACTGCAATGCAGGGACTTGGACAGTAGGATGCAAAAAAGCACGTTTGAGGTTGCATAAACTGAATTAGCTAATAGTTCAAGATACGGCTGAAAAGTTTACTGTACTCCAAATAGAATAAAGCTAGTCGTGATGCTATCAGAATTCAGAAATAAATAGAATACGAGTTACCTGAATGTTTGTGATGGTCGGAGATGCAATTTTCCTAGGCTCTGATACAGAGATAACAAGCTTATATCTGAAAGTCGTTACCGAAAGAAATGGTTTACATACATAATTCATCACTAAAGCATTCCTCCGAAATGTACAATATCATAGATAGAATGAGCATACTCAAATATTGATAAAAAGTTCAACAAAGCTTCATGCATCTACCTATATAGACAAGTTGCGCTAGTAGTAGACTTAAGTTTTTATTACATAGCTTCCTCTTGATGTCAATCCCACATCATCAATATTATACTTAGTTTGCAACAAATCTGTTTACTAGAAGGCATATCACTACAGCATCTCATATTAATCCGCAAAAGTCATTAACAATTAAATTGACTAACCCGCCGGTGGTTGCAGTAGCTTGCTGACCAAGTGCATCGTTTTTCTTTACATCAGCTAACATAGCATCAGTCTCTTCATTCTCAAACGCAAAGTAAACCGGAAACTGTAAGAAAGAATAGTAATTATCATAAGGACTATGTGACGATAAAAAAGGAGCGATCTTTAGATTAACTAAGACAGATAAATCAAGAAAAGAAAACTCACAGGTATGTTTCCATGGACAAGTAACTTCTCAAGTTGATCTAATAATTTTCTAAACCCCTCAATTTCAGATATTAGATTATTACCACCAACAATGTGGCCAGGTTTTAAAGTCTGAGGAAGCAAAATCAACAATCCTCCAAGTGACTGCTTTTGCGATATGTAATCTGCCATGTTATCTTCATAACGTAAGTAAAGTAACAAAACAGCAGCAAACCGAAATCAAAAATCAAAACTGCGATTCAGCTACGTAACAACAAATCAAATTGTACCTTGAACAAAACCAATATCGAGGTCACGAAGTGGGAGGATAAGTACAGAGCGAGACAGATCGGCACCACGTTGGAAGCTAAGAGAAGCAGCATGGTGATTAAGAGAAGAGAAACGAGAACCAAAAGGAACACCGGAGATATCGTACTGGATCAAACGGTAAACATCGACAGCAGTAGCTGCATCGCAAAGCTCGACGCAAGCGGCAAGAATAAGCAATAGTGTAACGAGGGGATAAATCGATTCTAAGAGTATAGTTCGATTTCTGTGCTTTGATTTCTTCTCTTCTGCCATTGGTGGGGGTGGACCTAGGGTTTAAGTGCCAGAGCGTGGAAGAAGAAGAGATATCGGAATTTCTTTTTGATCGGAAAAGAGAATTTGGGTTTTGGTTTATATCAGTAGTCACCGAAATAACGAAATACAGTTTGTTTGATAAGATTCGATCGATGCACGTTCTATCTTGAAATGACATTTTTTTTTTCAACCGGTAATTTTATTAAAAAATTGAACAAAACCACATATTAACTAATCCGTTGATGTTAATCGCAAGTCAATTCGTTTAAAAACAACTAATCGGTTGCGTCTAGCCTAAGTGGCACTTGGATCTTTTCCTAATATCAAGGGGAGCGCTGTTCTGAGATGCCACTCTTGGAGGATTTTAATTCTCTTGTGCCATGAGTCATTCTGTGGTGCCATCAATACCACTATAATAAAAATGAATCATGGCTTATTACTCTCATACTCCGGAGATCTGACAGAATATTCTCCTTAGCTGCAACTTACTTTGAGAAAACTTCTCCCTTGTTGGGATGCATCTTTCTTCCGTGTCATGATGACGCGAGTTTCTCTTCTTTGAGCTATTGTCTCTGTGCTTCGGATCTGCCTTTCCAATGGGAGCGTAATGACAAAAAAAAAAAAAAAACCCAACTTCAACATTATCAACCCAATAGCTCTACATCTATCATTGCTACGACAGTCTCTAAAATCAAGCAATCAACAAAATTTGATAGAAGACCACTCTAAAATCAAGCAATCAACAACGAAGAAGAAGATCTCAGTGGCTGCTTTTGGCTCTTTTTGATTAAATCTTTTCTCCCTTCATTTCTTCTTGAATGTGTGTTTTTTTGATGTTTTATCTTGCTAGAGATAAGAAGTCTTCTCCTTTACCTTGGATTCTGATCTTCAAGCAGGATTTAGATCTGAGACTGTTCTTTGTGCTAAATATTCATTGTCAAAGGATATAAATCTCCCCATTATTGGGTGAAGTGGTAGCCATTATAATTTCCCCAAAGTTGGGTGTATAACTCCATCCGAAGAGACCAGCATGAATGTGATAGCGTGGAATTGTCAGGGGGCAAGAGCCGAACTGACAAGAAGACATCTAGAAGACCTCTATAGAAGCTTTCGTCCTAGTTTTTTATTTTTGTCAGAGACAAAAAACAATCGTTATTATCTGCAAGATTTGCAAGTGTATTTCGGATTTGATCAAGTCCATACCGTCGATCCAATAGGAAAAAGCGGAGGATTAGCCTTATTTTACATGGATGAGCCTAAAGTAACAATAACATATTCAGATAATCGCTTGATTGACATAGAAACCAAAGTGGAAGGCAACAAGGTTTCAATGACATTTGTTTACGGAGATCCGGTTGTAAGGTACCGAGAACTAGTCTGGGAGAGGTTGACTCGAATTAGTCTCACTAGAGATCATGCANCTGTGGGATGATAGACTTTCCCCACAAAGGGAACTCTCTCTCTTG